>JAWQFJ010017114.1:0-55000 GCA_034096865.1 Theodoxus fluviatilis
TCAGCTGTGGTGGGGTCCGCAGATCGATATGTTGTCATTCAGGAACCAATCAATGCAGACTTGTAAGCAGTTATGCGAAAAATGAGGGGACAAAATTAGTGGTTGCGGAGAGGTGGAGGGAGGGGAGAGAGAGAGAGAGAGAGAGAGAGAGAGGAGAGAGAGATAGATGGGAGGTAAGATTAGAAGAGAGAGAGAGAGAGAGATCTTGGAGCGAAGGACAGGACAGAAGCAGACAAGAGACTTAGACAGGACATGACATCAGACATACAGGACGGACAGAAGACAGGGCGCGCCACACACGACTACCGACATGAAAGTACATGGACTACCACACCCGTTCCCTCAGACAGCTTTGTCACTCGTTAGTACTACCACGCCTCCCGACACTCCCGACTTCGTATCCCGCTCAGACACTCGTACCGGAAAGACAGAAGACAGGACAGACAGACAGACAGAAGACCGATAGAGCAGACCGACCGACCGGACCGCGTTATCTGCCCTCGGACTTCCTACTGCCAGACTATTGTCATACCCGCTATTCATCGTCCGAGATGGGGCCGGAAGCACAATCGACAGATTGCATGTACGTTCGTTTCTGTCTGGGTGGGCGGTGGGTGGTGTATTTCCCACACTGTCACCCACCGAGTTGTTGTGTTTTGGTTTTGGTGGTAACTCTGTGTCTGTCACGGTCAGTTAGCTCGGCCTGACCACACAACGAGAACACAAGAAGGAGACCCGGACACATTCCCCATCTGCAAGAAGGCAGTGAAGAGATCTTTGGGAAAGTCCGATTTTTCCCTCAGCCAACAGGCGAAAAATACTAAGCCGTTTGTGTTTTATAAGAATGATTTCCAGGAAGCGAATCCTCCAACACAGTCACACTTAAGTATCGTCATCCCACCGGAATTCATTTTTATGTAAATCATCGGCCCAGCGATAGAGACGGGAAAGTAGCGCGGGAGAGTGAGGGAAAGAGAGAGAGAGAGAGAGAGGAGAGAGGCGGGGGGGGGGGCGGGGGGGGAGGGGGATGGGAGCAGGACCGGATCGAGATAGTGAATAGGGTGGGGACACATAAATTATTGCTAACGGGACACCTCCCCCCCGCCCACTAGAGGGAGTATTTTGGCAGCCCCTCTCTCCACTGCACGTATATAAGGTTATGTGTTTGCTTGAAGGCAGGGGGAAGGGCGGGAATCAGCTCACATAAACCTCCCCTGTCCTCTCCTGAGTTACCCATCGATAAAATATCTAAAAAAACACACCAGGAACACAGTTGAGTGCTAGGTTGTTGTTGTTTGCAACAGTAATCAATGAAAAAGCCGGAGTATCAGTGGTACAATTTTATACATTGCACTTTTTTGGCGCATCTGTATAGAACCGTGCCTGTCATGGGAAGCGGTATTGGTCTTGCGAATTTAAGTCATCTCATCAGTGAATAAACGGTACAAACTGTAACCAGAAACATTAACATAATGATCACTCTACCAAGCGGGTGAATAGGGATACCAGAATACACATTGCCACATAGAGAGGTGGCAAGGCTGATCCATGGTAGGCCCCTACGTAATCACGTGCATGTACCGAGAAAATCATAGCGACTGCCAACATCCGTCCACTACTGCAAAAGGCAAAAAATTAGAGTAACGATGTTTACACTGCAACTTTTCACCCATTTGAGGGTGCTCAGACGGCTAACTTTTACTTCCTGGTTTTTGAGCCGCTTCGTCGTTCAAGCGCTTTCTCAACTCCCTGTATAATGTGAATTCGCGAGGCTACAGATGAACGCGACATAGTAGGTATTACTCAGTCTCGGGTGGGGATAACGGATTACGAGTTGAAATAAGCACGAAGTGCAAAGAGGTAATTCCAGCAGATCTGCAAGGATTGTTTGGTGTGATAAGGTGCACCTATCACCGAGTGAATTGTACATCTGCTGTGCTCATCCTCTATTAAGTTATCCCTGCTTCTGTCTCTCCCACCATAGATCCTGTGTGTCAGACCTCTCTCCAAGCCCCCTTCCCCATCCTTTCTGTAAGGCAAGCTGACCAGCTGACCGCTCTGCGACCCCTTCTCTGCTGTGGTCTGATTGTCGGTGCAGCTGCCCTGTCAGTCACTCCTTACATTACGTGACCCCTGGCTAGTGAGCCGTTCTCCCACTCTGGCATCTGAATTGTGACATTTTGACTACAAATCTGATGTTTCCTCTCAAGTAAGACAGCCACTTGCAATGGTATATGATTCATTCAATAGACTGTGTTATGCTGAATGAGGCAACACTTGTAAGAAGTAATTTCAAAGCGAGTTAAGTTAAATAATCTCTCCTTTCTGCCAAATTGAAGCAGAAACCCAGGAACCAGGCTTAGGAACTGGGAAATAATCTACACCCTGGCTCCTGTGAGGTCCGTGCATTCCTTTCTTAAGGGGGGAACGGCACACAAGACAAGAGAGACCACTGCCATCACGGTCTAGAGACCACTGCCACCGCGGTCTTGGGTTGGTCTAGGCCATTATCATCAGGCCTCGGACCAGCCAGCAGCTCCTGTACCCATGGGTGAAAAATAAAGTTGTGGAAAGCAGCTACGATTTTGTCTCATACCTGCGCCCTGCTACCATCATGCCTTATTCCACTCCACCACAGAGGCGTTAGGACCAATAGCCTCTTAAGTTATCTATGGGCACAAATTAAAATATCATCATGAAGATTTTTGTTTCTTTTCTAATAAATTTTCACATTGACATTATTAAGTAAAATCGGTAAATTATATACTAAAACTTTTAAAGATTAAAAACCACAGTCTTTTGAAATATTTTGTTACAGTGTGTGCGTCTTTAAACAGTTCCGAAAGACCATGACTGACTATGTGATGTCATGACAAAAAACGTTCGGCAAATATACCGCACTCGTGGGTAGTTTCTACTGGACGATATTAATCTACTTATATATCGACGAACCTGCTGTGCAGGCCGAACGTTTCTTGTCGTCTATTTGTAATGAACCAAAAGGGTTTTTCCAGATTTATTTATATATCGATGTACGTTCTATGTTTGGCCGAACTTTTTTTGTCGCGACATTGAGACACTACTTGAATGTGCAGTCAGAGGCACTGGTGATCCTGCACCGACAGGCACGGCACTCTGGCAGCAGAAAGGATCGAGTGAGTCAAGAGGGAATGTCCCTCCCAATGGATTGGTAAGCACCGCACCTGCTGGCCTCAACCGAGCGCCTGTCGACGGAGCTCTCTATGCACGCAGACTTCCTCTGAACATGTAAGAATCGGACACAATGATTATTTGGTGCTAGGCCTAATAATTTCAATGAAAAACACCGAATGACATTAGACTTCAGATGGTGTAAAAGTAATCAAACAAGCAGTAAGGATGGAAGTGACAGAACTGGGTTCAACAGTGAAAAGAAGAATGTTGCTTAAATTCGCTAATGTCCCCAACACAATCACTAGTTTGATCATGTTTGAAAGGACAGTGGTCACCTATGACTACACAGGAAGGGAAACGAGACGCTACACATGCATGCATACGCATACTAAAAAGAAGTTGAACGTTACCTACATCAGTTATCAGTGGTAAGAATTAGGTGAAATAAAATACATATCACCTAACATTCGCCTCTCTCTCTCTCTCTCTCAACATTACTACAGGTTGCAATCATGGCTCAGCTCGCGTTGCCTGCGGCCACCTTACTAGAACAGCTGTCGAATAATCGATTGTGCTTGGAAGGGATTATTGAAGAGTTTTGTTTGCTTTTTCCCTGGAGGCTACATAACACTAACAGATCAAAGATCAATCAATGATTAAATTTTGTCTACTGAGTGATGCCTTCTTGTGCCGTCTGTGGTGACAGTTAAAACACGTCCTTCGCTCCAGTCCATCTACAGCATAGATGAATGCGTAAACCATCGCACCAAAACATATATCGACTTGCATGAACTAATGAACGTAATGCCCATTTCTTATCCCTTATTCTCAAGATACGAATGAGTTTTTCCAAAAATGAAAGAGAAATAAAAGAGGGCATATCGCATTGGATATTTCCTCACGGATTCCCCTTTTTATCATGGCATTCTGTGGAAGATCAGTTAACTCTCTCTCAGACTCCACATGAAAGACTTGAAATGCACAATCTTGAGTTTTAGGATGATTCTAAAGGATGGCTTTTCCGATGTCAGATGGATTCAGTTAATGGCATTTTTTCACCGACAAAGAAAATGAACGAAGTTGTACGGCCTATCAATCAGCCTTTATAGGCTAGGTAATGCCATTTATAATTATAAAAAAACAAATATGGTAAAGTTAAGAGCAAATCACGTTTCGATTTCTTTTGTCTTCCACCTTTTACTAATTGCATAGGGAAACGCGGAGGGTCTATTCTTACCCCCAACCCACATGGGAACACACTTTTCACACACAAACAAAATGATTTCATGGATCCTTAGATGTGTATCTGTCACTTAGGGTATTCTCAAAATACTATAATCACTGGACCTTCAGGCATTACCTTTTTCAGAGCACCTCGACTTGATCATAACAGCATTCATAACCCATGTCTTGCAGCCATAAACCATGTTATTGGCAGACACCACCATAAACCTCTTCTTTATTGTCTCTTAGGCAAACTCCTTGCAGAGAGAGAGGCAATGAAGAAGCATGGGCACACAGCATATGATTTATCCAGTTAGGGCCAATAAAATGATAGGGGAACCTCTCCACAGCCAAGGTGAGAACCTATGACCCAGGGGTAATTCTTTTCCAGGCCTGATGGGTCACTCAAAGCATTCCAATTGGTTGATGAGAGAGAGAGAGAGAGAGAGAGAGAGAGAGAGAGAGAGAGAGAGAGAGAGAGAGAGAAAGAGAGAGAGAGAGAAAAAGAGAGAGAGAGAGAGAGAGAGAGAGAGAGAGAGAGAGAGAGAGAGAGAGAGAGAGAGAGAGAGAGAGAGAGAGAGAGAGAGATCTTAAAATATCTGAGTGCACAAAAAACTCGAAGACCAAAACAAAGTTTTGGTGCAACAAATTGTCATTCAATATTTCCATTCTCAGTACATTAATTAAAAAGAGAATCATGCAGAATGATTTGATCTTGTAATTTCCCATCCAACGGCAAAGAAAATACATTTTGATACTCAATGCAATACAGCTTTCGAGGAGAACTTGCTTAAAACATGACGACGACAGAAGTAATTATTCAGACCACATGCACTTTTGTTTATCTCACTACTAAACCAGTCCATTTTCAATGTGTAACTTGCATCTGTAGTGTACAGAAGCATATTGATTTTATTTTGAGGAAACATACCAACACGATGATCTTCTTTTAGAAACAGTTGAGATTGGAAAGTTGTTACATAGAATGTGTTCTCACCAGCTTAAAAAAATTCCTTGGAAGCTGCACTTATAACATGGGTGTTGGAGAACTTGAGGATAAAATTCCATCTATTGGATGCTTACTGTCTTTTGCAGATGGAAGAATGTCTGCAAATAGCTTTTGTCAATGAGTTGTACAAGGCATATCATAGTAGGCTACTTTTGACATCTTGCATAATTTAAGTATAATGCTGAAATGTATATACTTTGGAAGAAATGAGCATGGACTTCTTTCTACACATTGGAAACAGATGGTATTGAAATTTTTTTCAAAGCATATACGCTGAAAGTGCACTAAATCATTTCTCAATTTCATGAGCACAATGGAAAATTCAAAAGTATTGTAGCTATGTCTACCTGAACAAACACATCATCAAAGAGTACTCACTCCCATCTCAAATAAACAGTTGCAAAAGGAAACTATTGTGAAATTCTTTATTCGCTCAAACTTCCTCTGATACATTTGCCTTAGATCATGCAACAAAATGTAAAAGTTGGTAAATGTTAAATTTATAACATGTCTGTAAAATACTCCACAACTGTTTTAAACTTTGAGTGACAACATGACAAAATAAAAAGCAAGCCATTACCGAAGTCCTCCTATCGAAGCATTAAAAAAAGAATTCCCTTAAAATGATCAACGGTATAAAAAGAGGCTGTAAGGTAATGTTAATTGCTTGATAATTAGTAAAAATCTAGAAAATACTGCTTTTCACTATGTCAACTGTTTAGTGCCCAGTGGGATGTGTGATTTTTACTAAGCAACACATTCAAACCACACCCCTATTGTCAAATTACAAAACTGGCAACACAATATTTCTCTGCAAGCACCATCTTCATCACAGAAACTTTACCAGTGTCTGGCCTCTAATCAATTGTATTTCTCAGCACTGTGGAAACATGCTTGCGATTGCTTACACAACCACCCATTTAGAGTCTGCGAAGAAATCCTACATAAGAAAGACAAAGTTCCATCTGAAATGAAATGAGTTCTCCTCTGCATGGAGATCAGAGATTAATTCAAGCATACAGCCCAAGAATAACATCTGCATAGAATTGCCTTGGCCCAGCCTATTCCTTCATCATGTTTTGCATGGAGACAATACATACATGAAGGTTCTCATCAAAGTAGTCTTAAAAATGCAGCATTCACCTCACCCCTTCTCTCTCTCACACACAAGAAAATTTAGCAATTCAAAACCGACACCAAAACAAAAACCAAATACAAAACAAAACAAAAACATGATAATGAATCATACATGTGAAGGAAGCTGTAAATATTCAGATATAGGGATTGAATTATACATTTTAATTCATAACCAGACTGTAAGAAGGGACAATAAAACCTGACACACAAAGTTCTTAAACGATATGAAGACAGTCAGACAACAGAAAACGGAATGATTTTGTTTCTGTAGAATTTTCAAATAAGGCATGGACTGAACTGAGCAACATCTAGGGTGCCAAACTGTCCTCTAGGGTTTCTTGTAGTCGTAAGGCATGAAGGACAGTTCACTGGTTCCATCCAGGAGTACAGTGACAGGCTTGAACTGGAAGAGGTCAGGCTGACCCAGATGAGGGTCATCAAAGCCACTGGTGCTCCACTGGAAAGGTGGAAGGTCATCGTAGGTCGGTCCGCTCCAGGCCACTAAGTTCCACTTCTGCATCAGCTCTGAGGAGGTCACCTGAAAAAACAACGAATCCGTTGAAATCACCTTTCCTTGAAACTTCTTGACAATTTAGCTTGTAGAAAAATTATTCCTACTGACAGTTACTACTTTATTCAGGTTTTAGAATAATGCCAGTTGGAAAAGGTTATGTCCAGAAAAAGTTGAAAGACCTCTCTTTGTCTTTCTGTCTCTCTCTCTCTCTCTGTGTCACTCTGACTGTCTCTGACTGTCTGTCTCTCTCTGCCTGTCTCTGCCTGCCTGCCTGCCTGCCTCTCCCCCCCCCCCCCCCCTCTCTGTCTGTCTGTCTGTCTGTCTGTCTGTCTGTCTGTCTGTCTGTCTGTCTGTCTGTCTCTCTCTCTCTCTCTCCTGCAATTGAGCGTATAAAACAACATCCACTATGAAAATAAATTCTTCCCAAATTAGCTTTACAATTCAAGCTAACCATATTTGTAGCAGCAGCATATTTACTAGGTCCAAAATAAAATGATAAGGACAAATTTAATCAATACACCCCCACCTGAAAGAGTTTGACAACCCTTAATATCTTCACACAGAAATGCTGAACATATGAAAAAAATTAAACAATCAATTCTTTTGTTAAAATGTCTTTAAAGTCTCAGGGGATAAATATTACTCTTGATTCACTCAGAGTTTACATTAAATCATTACTCAGCTAACACATTTTTTAGATTTAGATAGCTTTTGGCATCTTGCCATAACTATCACCAGAAGACTGCCTCATCTGAATAATCTAATTAACCTATAATGCCCAGTAACACCATACAGTGCACTCCACCCCTCATTGCCATTTGCAGACTGCCCCTAGCCACAAGTAAATGGATGAGCTCTTCCTAGCATTTTTCTCTTTAAAGCCATTATATATAATTCAACAATCATGTGCTCTGTGTGTGGAAGTTCTGTCACAAGATCCTCCTTCTCCACCTTCTCCTCTTAGTAGTCTCTCAGGGCCAAGGAAGATACTAAGTTGTGCAATGATCTTTTGTGGAGATGGGCAAGCACGTGGCTTTGGAGACTGCAGTCCAAGTGTGCAGTTGATTGCAGGTGGGGCATGGAACGTCAGTCATCAGGGCAGAGATACAGACAGGGGCAGGCAGCTCTGTGTCTTCACTCTCTGGCAGCAGCAAGGTGTTGACATCAGTCTGCCTCAAGGTTGTCAGAGGATCACCATGTTATCGCTACATATAGAATAATGGGTTCATGGAAGAAAATACAACAGGAAGCTCAACTTGTCACTGGCTCTAGGGGTGGGAATGGCAGCAAGGGGCAAGATGTGTTGGTATGGGACATTTTACTTGAAGAAACACAGATTTACACCATGCACTTGCTGCAAGACATCTTACCTTCATATCAGTGCCTCCATGGTTGCGGTGGCCCAGGGCGGAGAAGGGATAGGTGCCTGAGGCTGGGTTCAGGTCAGAGCGAGCAGAGATAGCATTCTCTCCACTGTAGGGGGGAGTACAGTTGCATCTGGAGAGGGGGTCGTAAATGAAGTTGTTGTACCTGAGTTAAACATAAAGGAAAGAGCTGGAATTGATGTCAGCAAATCACGTGCAACAACATCATGAATGGAAGAAAATTAGAACTGGTCAATGGTTCAACAAAACTGAAAAGTATATAGAATTAATTGAAATTGTTAAATCAAGACATTTGGTCAATTAATCCTTCCTATTTTTTAGAATCAGGTCTATGAGTAAGTGTTTACTGTTCTGAACAAGCAGCAATACTTATAAGATATAAGTTAGCTATTTCTGACGCATGGTCAATAAGTTCTCTAGTGAGCAAAATATGTACATGGTTAAGACTGTTGCGGAAGCAGGGAAAACCAGAGAGAGAGAGAGAGAGAGAGAGAGAGAGAGAGAGAGAGAGAGAGAGACAGAGAGAGACAGAGAGACTGAGACACAGAGAGACTGAGACACAGAGAGAGAGAGACAGAGACACACACACAGAGAAAGAGAGAGAGAGAGATAGAGAGAGAGAGAGAGAGAGAGAGAGAGAGAGAGAGAGAGACAGACAGACAGACAGACAGACAGACAGACAGACAGACAGACAGACAGACAGACAGACAGACAGACAGACAGACAGACAGACAGACAGACACAGACAGACACAGACAGATAGACAGACTGACAGAGACTGACTGAGAGACTGAGGCAGAGAGAGGTTGTGCACACGAGAGTTAACTTGCTATGAAAAAAATCTGATAAAACTTGAAATACATTGCCCACCTCATCAGAGCTATCATGGAGTTGAGGTCAGTGACCATGGTGTGGTTACGTCTGAAAATGTTGGCCCTGGGAGTCTTGTCATGAGTAAACCAGTCTCCATACTTCGCCACATTTACTTGTCCACCACTGGCATTGAAAATGGCAGGGAAGAACCTGGAATTGGTGGGCAAAACAATGTGAGGTTTTTCAAGAACAGATTCAGAAACAAAATATCTGCATAGCACCAGAAAATTATAAAATAATCGTTTTCCTGTGTGCACAGAAGATACTCTGACACACATTGCTGAAATAGTAAAATGATAAATTTCATACAATTTTGATTCCTGATGTACTTCATAGATCAAGCAGTTGCTTAATAAACAATTAATCAAACTGCACATGTACACACACAGAGATGACATAATTTCCATTGGTTATAATTGTGATTGGGGATTAAAAGCATCTTTTCTCATCTGCAACTTGCTAATTCAAACAGTAGCAGCACATGTAGTAGAAAGAGCACTCACGCAACATTGTAACTTGCAAAATATCCCTTTTTGTCCAGGACTTCAGTGAGATCAGCATGCCTTATCATGCCACTGAAAAAAAGATATATAATTCAATGCAATATATTTTCCTAACTTACTCTGTTCCAATTACACACACACACACACACACACACACGCACACACACACACAATCACACACACACACACATATGAACACATGTACCAAAGGAATAGGATCTGTGGTCAAAGGGGAGACAATTATCAAAATATTGCTACATTACTTCCCCTTAAAAAAGTTTACTATCCACATTAGTCGCATTAGCCTTATTCACGAGGCGCAGCAATGTGCAGCGTTGCTCAGTGCTGCACAGCGCTTGCGCAGTGAAACGGCTTGTTCAGGACGCGCAGCGCTCAGCGCTTTGCAGCACTACGCATCCTGAACAAGCCGTTTCACGGCGCAAGCGCTGTGCAGTGCTGCAAATTGCTGCGCCTCGTGAACAAGCCTATAATATCGGTTCTGGTGTAGAAATGACGTAAACAAAAGTACCAAAAGCAGCGATACTCACGGAATCTGATCCAGCACAGTCAACAATCCAGGTTTCAGAGGTGTTTCTCTGGGCTCAAATAGCTTGTAATCAACAATCATCCATTCATTGTTGTAACTGAATAGAAGGAAAAGAAAAAACAAAGTAATCTTCACATAATTCATTAATCAGTCAAACACAAATATCCACTCATCTTATCAGGAAATATTTACCTTCAAGAAATATAAGCAGCAAAAATAGCAGCAATAAGAATAACAAAAACCAGAAAAGAAAAAGGAATTCTCTTAAGAATATTTCACTTGGGATGGTACCAGTATTCCTTTTGAGAAATTTTGAATAAAACTATATGAATAACTGCAAAAGGGGAACAACATTTAAAAATTGAGCCTAATGTACATGCTGCCTCTGGAAACAGAGAAGTTCTACTTACGTTCCACTGTTGTATCTGGAGAACACTTCAGCCCATGTTTTCCCGCTTGTCGCTAAGCGATTCGCAACCATGTTCCGAACACCCTCAAACACACCACCTGTGGGCTTAATGTACTTGTTGAGTGTTTCATTGCTATTCCCAATTGTTGTCTCCATGGACACCTGTAAACAAACAAAGGCAAAAGGTAAGTTTTTAAATCTATGTCTGGTTTTAAAGAAGGACGCAGAAGGCAGGAGATAGATAATCAATAGCCAGACAGGCTGTGTCTCTGTATATATGTGTGTGTATGTGTGCGTGTGTGTGTTTGTATATGTGTGTGTGTATGTATGTATATATTTGTATATGTGTGTGTGTATATGTGTGTGTATGTGTGTTTGTGTGTGTGTGTGTATATGTGTGTTTGTATATGTGTGTATATATGTGTTTGTGTGTGTTTGTATATGTGTGTGTATATGTTTTTGTGCATGTTTGTGTGTGTTTTTATGCATGTTTGTGTGTGTGTGTGTGTGTGTGTGCATGCATGTGTGTTTTTGTGCATGTTTGTGTACATGTGTATGTGCACGTGTGAATGCATGCATGTGTTTGTGTGTATATGTGCATGTGTGTGTATTTGTGTTTGTATATGTGTGTGTGTATATGTGTGTGTGTATATGTGTGTGTGTGTATATGTGTGTGTGTGTATATGTGTGTGTGTGTGTGCAAGTGTGTGTGTATGTGAGCATGTGGATTGCCTGCATGGGTATACATGCCCACAAACAAACAAGTTTCTGACTTTAACTGCAGCTGAACTATGCTTTTAAACTCTCATTAGTGTAAACAACATGGATCACAAAACTCAGAAAGTCATAAATCACTTATTCGCAAATATGATACTTCATGTTACATACAATTTGAAATGTTCACAATCTGGCAAGCCAGCATTCCAAATGCAAAACATAGTAGTCAAAGACATGGTATTGAAAAAAAGAAGTGAACACTCACCATGTTGGAGGAGAGAGTATAGAAATCATCTCCAGAAAGAAGTAAGCCAGGGTAGGAGGAGAACTTCATCGTCTGTCCTGGGATGACTTCTGTAAATGGTGGATATCAAACATCTTTCGCTGATTTCTGCAGCATTTTAATACAGACACAACAGACAGTGTTTTTGGACAGCAACTGACAGCAAAGTTCCAGATGCCATATGCAACTGTAACAAAATCCTTTCTTACATTTTGAAAAAGGAGTAGTGTAACACTCAACTTGGAAAGTCCTCATTTGTCCGTACAGCTTATAAATGTAAGAAAAGACACCCAAATATCTCATGAAAAGTGCAACTGATTTTTAAATCGTAAAATAACAAAGATAATGGCAGTTCACTTTGACCAAAGATCATTGATTTGTAGGTGGCAACACCGATCACAAAAATTTACATCAGTAATGGCAGCTCTGCTGCTGCTACTCAATATGATAATAATGCTGTCATTACTGCAGAGATGATGATGATGATGATGATGATGATGATGATGATGATGATGATGATACAACAACGATGAAGATGATGACACTGCCGCTGCCGATGACAATGACAAGTTCATGACTATAACAGCAGCAGCAGCAGCAGCAGCAGCAACATCAACACTAACAATGACGCACCTCCCCCATTAGGCAAAGTGCGGAAGGAATTGTTGTAGACTTTAATGATCCTCAGCATGGAGGAGTATCCGTTCCAAGTGTCCTGGGCTGCATACAGGTCAGCGTTGTCTGGCAGCACCTTGATCAGAGCTGAACATTTCCCACTGCCGGGTTCCCTCTTGAAGCCTGGAACCAGTACACTCTGCAGGTCCTCTAGGTCGTCCTCTATCTGGAACATGCTGGCACCGGCCACAAGCAGAGGTCAGACAGGGCAGGCAGAGGGTGAGGCAAGGTAGGGAGGATCAGGCAAAACTTGTGGAAATCTTAGCAAGACTGGAGGTACAATAGGGAAGACAAGATGATGGGATGACATGGTATGGTATGGTATGATATGGTATGGTTCAGTAAGGTATGGTGGGGAATGGTAATGCATGGTATGGTATAATATGATATGGTTTGGTTTGGTATGGTATGTGTGGTATGTATGGTATGGTATGGTATGGTATGGTGTTTGGCATGGTTTGGTATGGTATGGTATAGTATGGTAAGGTATAGTATGGTATGGTATGATAGGGAATGGTACAGCATGGTATCATCCGTATGGTATGGTATGGTATGGTGTATGGTATGGCATGGTATATGGTATGGTATGGTATGATTTAAAAAGGTATGGTAGGGAGTGGTGCAGCATGGTATGGAATAGTATGACTGATGTGGGAATGACAGGCCATGTAACACCAGAAGCAATGTGGAACACTTTAATTGGTAATCTCTCCATGCACAATGGCACAAACTGTAAATTGTCAAGATCTGGATGAGAAGATTTAAAAAAGAGCGAAAGAAAAAAAAAGAGAATGTTATTGTCTCCCTTCTCTGTAAGGCAGTAAAAATTACGATGCTAGCATTTTTTATAACAACTTTTCCCTGATTAATGGCAGCTCAAACTGTACACTTTTACACCCTGGTCATCAAGCTACTCTTACTATCATTCTGCTGCCTTCTCAACTCCCTGGTGAGCATGCAACCTTGCTGCACATAAACATGCATGGTAATTTTCCCCAGTTTTTTCCAGCTCAGCCCTCACAGGTAAGTAGTTTTACTCCTGGGTGGGAAACAGCAATGGGGGGTTAGGCACCTTGCTCAAGGATGCAACCCCAAGACTGTGCAGTTTCGAACACTGCACCCACTAGCTGCAAGTAACTGCAGGTTGAGCTAGTTAATCACTTGGTCATAGAGGCTCATGATAGTTGCCCACTGGCAAACAGGGCATGATTCTTCAAATCTACAAGATAAGAAGAAATAGTCATCATGTCATTCTCTACTTACTACAAGCCCAGCACATCGATGTCCATGTTGGGCGAGGCTGTCTTGTTGTGGTAGCCATCGCTGAAGCCTGCCAACTGGTAGTAGAACAGCTCCACCTGAAGGAAAAAATAGTCAGTGTTGTAAAGAGTCAAAAGTGTTTTGATTATGAATGCATGGTTCTGGAGCCAATCTTGTAAAGGGATGTCTCTGATCATGGTGGTGTTCATGTGTGCTATGACACATAATGATGATGATAATAACAACAACAACAATAATAATAATAATAATAATAATAATAATAATAATAATAATAATAATAATAATAATAATAATAATAACAACAATAATAATGATAATCTTTATTTTTGTCCTTTTCACGAAATTCTCTTGGGAGAATTTGACTATTTGAAATGAAAATGTATAACTAAAGGTATTTCATGAGGATATATTTCTCCTAGCCACTGACATATAAATAAGATGATACTACATCTAGTTGGTCATTGTGTACAAATCAATCCATGCACAAATGGTACAATAACAACTGATGTATAACACAAGTAGATAGTAAACACACAATGACTAACATTTATTTCAGAAAAGCTCTCCGTGATAGCCTCAAGATATGGTGCACATTATTGGTGGAGTGAATTGTTAAGCTCAAGAACACAGACATTAGTAAATTTATCATCATCATCATCATCATGAACATCATCACTTATATGTTACATTTGAGTATGTGTACTTTATTAGGACATTTGAACTCTTGTGTTATGTCTTACATGAAAATGGCCATGTCAGAAAAATATTTTCTTTCTAATCCAATGAGACTAATTTTATTTTCTCATTACTTTCATAACATTTCTGACAGGAACAGTTGTCTTGTGACCGAGTGCATCTTTTGTAAACAGCGTGATTCATCACTTTCACATGCAAAGAGCTGTGTCATGAGCTGCATGTAAATAAGGCCATAGGTCGGCGCAGAAAGTTCTTCTTGCTATCAGCAACAAGCTTGGTTTCAAGTGGTCTGACTTTATCTGGTTGACCTCTAGGTTTCACATGATTTTTTTCTGTCAGTATCAGCTGCTGTTGTTTGTACCCAGCTCAGCAAAAACAATGAAATCTGGACTTGAATTGATAGCAAACGTATGTTCATTTGGATAATAATGGAGCTCCAGGGTATACATGTACCATCTCTAATTTCATTGATTAAGTTGACTTCCCGCACATTGCAACAACAGTTCAGCTATGAACAGCAGTTTAGCTATGAGTGAATCGATTTGTAAATAAACTGACATGTGTTTCCTTGATTGCGAAATAGTCAAGGGGAACATTTTATTTCTATGATAGCGTTCACGTCAATGTTTATCTCAAAGGCAGTCATGACCCAAGCTGACATTCAATCCATGATACATTTACCTGCATTGCCAAATACATGTCTGCATACTATCAGCATATACATGATTATAATCATATGTATAAACTGCTTTTGTGAATTAATCCAGGTAAACATATATGTCTTCTTTTCATACTGTAATGGTGAAACTGAACACTAAATATTGATTCCAACTGTATGTTACACAAGTGATGCTCACATCATACTGTCCAAATCAAATTCTGTGCCACTTCCTGTTAGACAGCAATAGGAATCTACTAATTTATATCAGCCTCTGCCTCAGCCCATTAACAGTTCTGTAGCTTTAGTTCATTCATGACTCAAACTTGGTAATGTTTTAACATTTCTTTGATTTCTTACTAGAGCTGAAATTGATGCTCCTGATCTTCATGAAACTGTCAAAGCTGAGAATGTTTCAGAGTGGGTTCTGGTGTGGGGTTTCCCCCCCCCTTTCCAACCCCCCCCCCCCCCCAATTATTCCAGATCTCTGCAAAGTATAACATAAGGCTAGAGGTGTTCAATGCCCCCCTCATCAGCTGGACCCCCTGGCAGCTGGGATTTTGGGGTCTGCTCAAGAATTCCCAGCCAGGGGCAGCCCAAAGCAGCCAAGGAGGCTACTGAGCCGAGTCAGATCATTCAGATCCACCGAAGCATTCACATCACTCTGGCAGATCAAGCCCAGTCCACAAACATAGACAAATAATAAAAAAATGTCCATCTCTCTTCCCCCCCACCCCACCCCCACCCCCCAAATCCCACAACTACCTCACAATTACATGATCTTAAAGACAAAGTCAAGGAAAATTTTCCACACTTTCTAATCTATGGGAATCATATCAACAACAGACTAACCACATTCACCTCCACCAAGAATGACATTCTTCCATCCAACTTGCCCAGTAGAACTAACAATAATGACTTGAGTGGGACTTAAAAAACCCAGTCCCAAGTCTGTCAGTTGAAGGGAATGACATCGAATGAAGTTTTGAGATTGGGAAGTTGAGCAGCATAAACACCATTCATCAAGCTGACATAACCTGTAGAATCTAAATGGAAAAAATAAACCTATTTTGTTCCTTTTATTCCTCTGTAGCCGATCAGATAGAGTGTTTGACCTGCAGTAGCTTGCAGCCAGTGGGTGTGGTGTTCGAAGCTGCACAGATCCTAGAGTTGCATCCTTGGGCAAGGTGCTTCACCCACATTGCCTCTACTACCGAGGCATAAAGCTGGTCACTGCATGGATGCTGTACAGTGGCGACCCAGGGTGAAATTTCTCCAACAGAATTTCCTCAAAAAGGACAAAAATTAAGATTACCATTATTACTATTATCATTATTATTATCCCTTAACAAACATATAGGGTTAGGCACGTTGTCTCCATCAATACTAAGGTAGCAGAATGTTTGGCAGTGAGCTGACCATGTGCCAGTAGGGGTCGGTGGCTGCCTTCTCTGCTATCATCTCCTGCACCCACTGCAGGTTGGTCGTCAGGAAGACCTTTAGGTCCTGGCAGAACTGGCTCAGGTTCTTTCCGTCACCACAGAAGCCTCCCACAGTGTTGGCCCAGCTGTTGGACACATCCTCCACGGTGATGTGCCCCTCCACATAGCCTGCAGCATAGGCCTGCAGCTTGTCTTCATACTCTACATTGGACTCCACATAGAGGAAGTTCCACCTGCAGACCAGAGAAAGAAATGATACTTTCCATGAGGATGCTCTCTCTCTCTCTCTCTCTCTCTCTCTCTCTCTCTCTCTCTCTCTCTCTCTCTCTCTCTCTCTGTATACATGTCTGTCTCTCTGTGTCTGTCTCTCTGTGTCTGCTTGTCTGTCTGTCTGTCTCTGTCTGTCTGTGTCTGTCTGTCTCTCTGTCTGTCGCTCTGTCTGTCTCTCTCTCTGTCTGTCTCTGTCTGTTTGTCTGTCTGTCTGTCTGCCTGCCTGTCTGTCTGTCTGTCTGTCTGTCTGTCTGTCTGTCTGTCTGTCTGTCTGTCTGTCTGTCTGTCTGTCTGTCTGTCTGACTATCTGACTGTCTGCCTGCCTGTCTCTCTCACACACACACGCACATGCACACACACTCACACACACACACACACACACACACGCACACACACACACACACACACACACACATTTTCTCATGAAAGTACATTAGAAAAAAGAAGTTTATTGACAGCGAATCTGTGACTATAAAAAACCTTTTTCAAAGTTCAAAAGTACAGACTTGCAGAAAGCCCATGCGAAAAGTTATTTTGTCCAAGTTCCTGAAAGCCCAAATACCTGTGTCGCAGAGATCATGACTATGTGACTATGAAAAAACTTTTGCAATCCTAATTTACAGACTTGCAGAAAGCCCATGCCAAAACTTATTTCGTCAAAAATCCTGAAAGCTCAAAATCAAATACACCTGCGTCACAGAGATCAGGACTTCCCTGGACCCTCAAACAAAGAAAAAGAGAGAGACAAAAAAGATAATGGAAATCAAATTATGACAGTAATGAAAACATCCTCACATTATTGCATTGTTTTACTGTAAGATCCATTTTCTAACATCTGAATTAAATCTGCTCCTGAAGATGAGGTGTTATCATGAAGAAAATTTGTGTTAACAGAAGTGGACTTGTTTGTCTAATTTTCATTAGGCCCCCACAAAAAGTTGTGGTTAAGGTAACATGGCAACAAAAAAAGAGTCAGTAGGTAGCCTGACTTTTTGTACTTTTTTTTCAAAGGAGGTCAGATTTTGTGCATTTGTGTGTGTGTGTGTGTGTGTGTGTGTGTGTGTGTGTGTGTGTGTGTGTGTGTGTGTGTGTGTGTGTGTGTGTGTGTTTTCAAGAAATGTCATGTATGCAGTAGATTCATATGAACATAAATCACAATTTCTCTTCCACTGAAAACATTTTGTTACCCAAATAGTGTTCATAGGGAAAACGAGACAGCATACAGTTTGTTGTTTATCTTTGATTTATTATTTTTTGTTGTTGTCATGATCAGAAAATTGATTTGGGTCAACAGGAAAAGATAGCATCAGTCAGGTTACTGTAACCACAACCTTTTTAAAAAAAACCTTATATTCACACACACACACACACACACACACACACACACACACACACACACACACACACACACACACACACACACACACACACACACACACACACACCTTCTGGCTCATAAAGATTTTCTATTTTAAAAGCATGTTTAAACTTAATCCCTGTATGGTAAAAATTATTTGTAGATCCAAATAAATCACCTCAAATATATTATTTCTAACTAGTGTCCAAAACAACATTTAAATCCTTTCCCACGGCATTCATGCAGTATTATGCTGTGAAATGCTTTCAAATCTCACATGTAATGCCTTAAACAGCCAGATTATATTAAGTGTCCCTGTCTCTTACAAGAACAGCATGGAATATTTCTGTACGGACTATGCGCTAAGACGTACCCGTAGGTGGGCATGTAGCGACCGTACTCAGCGAAGGCAATGCCGTCGACATCCAGAGCTTGACAATTTCTTTCGCAGACTCGAGGGCGGAATGTGTGCGTCGCTCTGTCGTAAGACAAAGATGCCACTCGCGCAGCGGGATGCAGACGCGTTTTGCTTCTTAATCTTAGTACATTTTGATTTATACTCATCGAGACGATGCTTTCGTAAGCGCAGTTGGCAACAGACAAGGCTGCTGCAAGCAGAAGAATCTGCATTCGGGCCATTGTTTGAAACTGCAGAGGATGGAGACGTCTGAGTCCTGCCTGAGCTGGAAGGCACTGAACTAAATAAATAGGTCGGGCCAGGCAGGTGATCAGTGAATCTCGATTTCCTCATGTGACTCAGACAACCTATCATGTTCTATTCTCCTGCGTCCCAATTCGAAGTGGTTTCAAAACTGTCATGTGACTTTTCCTGAGCACATAGACACGTATTGCAACAACCGATTACAGAAAAGTTTGATCAGTGTAATCAATAATGTTGGCACTTTTCTTTGAATTCTTCAGTTTTGAGCAATTATTGGAGAAAAAATGAGTTAATTGCAATTTCAGTAACTGGTTTCGAGCTCATGGGCGTGAAACGAAAAAGGGAAATAATTCCTAACTAGACTCTTTAGTAAAAAAAGTCTAGAACACTACCTCGCCCACTTCCGTTTAGTGGGTGCGCGAGTTCGAAGATTTGAGTTAGAAAATTAATGTCGGAGGATTTCAAACTCATTAAAAAGTACACCTTCGATGGGCGACAGGGGACACATTTTTACAGATGTGTATTGATTGGGCAAGATGAAATAGGCAATAGCTGTTACGCTTTTGATCTATCAAGTGACTGAGCGAAAGGGGCGTGGAAAACTGCCAGTGCGAAGCGCCCCAGAATACGGTATCTTGCTTCATCGACGAGGTCGTGGGACGTGACTGTCTCATGCATCGCTGATCAACAGTGCACTCTCTGCTTCTGCCCTCGCTATGAAGATCGTTAACGAGAAAAGTCTCTGCCGATTTGCCAGCTCCGGTGCTCCCGCTGACAAAGAAGGATACCTCCTAAAAAAGGGCGAACTGAACAAGGGTTTTCAGAAACGGTACTTCGTTTTGAAGGGAAATCTACTTTTCTACTATGAGAAGAAAGGCGACCGTGAACCCATTGGTGTGATCGTTCTGGAAGGATGCACGATCGAACTATGCGAAAACACCGAACATTTCTCGTTCCAGATTATATTTCAAGGTCAGAACAGTCGCGTGTTCATCCTTAGTGCAGAATCTCAGGAGCTAATGGAATCGTGGATGAAAGCGCTGTCGTGTGCGGGCTACGAGTACGTCAAGCTCATGGTAGGAGACTTACAAAGCCAGCTTGACGAACTAAGTGCATCAGACAAGTGTGTTGCCGTGGCCAACGCTGAGCGTGACAGTCACATTCTTCAGCAAACCTACGCCGACAGATCGCCCCCACCACCATCGCCACTCAGTGATGGAGGAGAAACTTCGGGTGTGAAGTATTCGCCCATTCCTCATCAGAGAGTGAATCCCTTCAACAGCCGCACGTCATCGTCTTCATCAACTCTGGACTACTTCAATCAGTGCAACGCCAGAAATTCTGCAGACTTGTCTGACAATGTGTTCACGTCGAGGCACTGTAAAACGTTCCAGGAACTGCACGAGGAGGTAGGGCGACAGATCAAGCAGTTGCAAGACGAATGGTGGAAGAGGAGATTAGAGGAGATGAAACACGATACCCAGTAAGTGATGTGAGAGACTATCAAGAAGATTGATGATAATTTGCTGCAATGATGAGTGATGTGCAATCCATTATTTGTACTATTACTGTGAAAAATATGAGTTCTTGTTTTTGTGACATCATTTTTCTCAGGTATGGATACTCTTGAATTTAACAGGTGCAGCTGTGATGTGATACTTTATGAAACTATAGAAATTAGAGCGCATTCTGCTAATCTGATTGTGTTTGTGTGTCGTAATACACAAACACAGCACCATGGGAGTTGATGGGTTGATGTTGGGAGTTCACAGGTGCAGTTCCAGGTGGGTTTTCCTTTCTGCCTTTGCTGAACATTAAAAATGACATGTTGGTCTTCTTGCAAATTTCTAGAATCTTATAATGAAGTTCTTGTTTGTGTTGATTTGTAAAGTACTAATGATGTAATATGAGTGAGTTGATGAACAATTCTTGCCTTCAGTGAAATTATATTTGAAAAGGCCCTGTGAAATAGTTTTTACTGCTACTATTTCCATTTCTAAAGGAGCTTTAGAGATCACAGTAGAAATGGCCATTTAGTCAGTTGAATAGATTTGCCTTGGTTTGTGAGGTTTACACACTGATAAATATCATGGCCTGCATCCAAGGTAAATGAGGCACCTCCCACCCCCCACCCACCTCCACCCCACCTCCACTCGCACCCTCCTCCACTCCACCCACCTCCACCCCTACCCCACCCACCTCCACCCCTACCCCACCCACCTCCACCCCTACCCCACCCACCTTCACCCCTACCCCACCCACCTTCACCCCTACCCCACCCCCCTCCACCTCCATCCCCACCGCACCTCCACTCACACCCTTCTCCACCCCACCCACCTCCACCCCCCCCACGTCCACCCCCACCCCCACCCACCTTCACTTGCACCCCCACCCACCTCCACCCCCATCCCCCTCCATCCCCCCACCTCCACCCAGCCCCCCTCCACCACCCCACCCCCTCCACCCCCACCCCACCCACCTCCACCCACCGACCCCCACCCACACCTACCTCCACTCCCACCCACCCACCCCCAACCACACCTACCTCCACTCCCACCCCACCTCCACTCCCACCCTCCTCCACCCCCATCTACCTCCATCCACCCACCCCTACCCCACCCACCTCCACCCCCACCCAAAATTTAAAAAGTTGTGGTTATGGTAACTTGTTATGAAAAACAACAACAAAGTCCGGATGGTTGGTAGTTCTGACATTTTTTTGGTTACCCAGCTTGAGACTGATCATTAGTGTGTGTGTGTGTGTGTGTGTGTGTGTGTGTGTGTGTGTGTGTGTGTGTGTGTGTGTTTTACCTTTAGGAAAATGTCTATACAATAGTAGATTTATCTGAATATAAATAAAATTTATCTTTTGCTGAAAATGCTTCTTTCTACTTAAATAATGCTAATATCGGGATGCATGCAGTTTGTTGTTTACGTTTGATTTATTTATGTATTTTTTAACCTCCAGAAAAAAGTTGAGTTGGTTGGAAAAAATACTTTGTCTGTCTAGTTACTGTAACCACAACTTCTGTGTTTTTTGGCCAAAAGCCATTTGGTTGTAGCTTCTAAACAGTCTGCCTACATTCATTGCAGTCATTCATTGCAATACATGTTTGAGGATTCCTTCTGGAGTTCCCATAATCTGGGTGATCAAAAGAAGAAGAGAAGTAGAGGGAAAATTTTGGGCTTATTGTGTGGAGAACAAAGCATTGTCTTAACCATCACTGCATGCCACATTGTCATGTCAGTAGGTTTGTTTACATTAAGCAAGCATGCGTGTCATTTCAAGTAGCTTACAATGTACAGGCCAGGATTGTCTCTGAAAGTGTGTGTTACGTAATTGCATGCCGCAGTGTTAGAATTGCAACTCAACTGAATGAATTCCTGTTCATTTTCCGGGGAAGTTACATTTTTGTAACTTTCTACGAGGTATGTAATTTTGATACTTGATGATTTGACCTTTTTTAATACTAATAATAGCTATACTTTTGTCACTTTTGCAGCTTAGCAATTCTACTGTTTTACACCATGCCAGTCATAATAAAATATCTATAGATCTCACTTACCAGTGATTTGAAAGAAAATTTAGGGGTTTTGATTATGATACAGCATGGTATTGCCACAGAAAACAAAATCACTCATCTTCATTCATTGCTCATAGAATGATATTCAGCTTTTTTGCACAGTTTTGTTGATTGGAAATAATATTTGATCTTTTTGTCACACTGCTTCTTTTGCTTCAGTTTTGTTTTGTGTTACTTATCTATATGATGTGTTCACAGAAATTGTAATGACACTTCTAGTGCCACCTAGAGGACCACTGCCTCAAATGGGATGTAGAGTTCAGTAATTGTTTGGACAGGTTTTACAGGATGGGGGAATGGGTCTCTCTCACTCTCATGTTTTATTTCCCTTTTTTGTACCTAGAGAATGCATTGAAAGTGTTTTTCCTTTTCTATTTGAAAATCTGTATTTTGATAAACATCATGATTGTCAAAGTGACCTTAAGCAAACTTGATGCAAAAATTGAGTTCTTAAGAAAAGATAAAATGTGTGTAGCTTTGTCAAATTGAAATTTCCAATTTGTTTTGCCATTAGGGTTTTCAAGTGTCAGATTTCTAGGTTCCTTACTGACTTGTTCAAGAAGACTGACTATACATTTCTCACAGACGACTAACCTAGCAATGACTTGTTTCCACATGATGTGCAGCACAGGAACCGCATCGATATGCCAGGAAGGTTTTGCCACTAGAAATGTCAAGTGTCAGATCTCTAGGCTCTTGACTAACTTGTACATGAGTACTATGCATTTCTCACAGATGACTATGGGGCAATAACTGGTCTCAGCATGGTGTGCAGTGCAGGAACCTCATTGATGAGCCAGGAAGGAAGCGAGGAGTGAACTTCGTCATCAGCAGTGAGATCATCAAAGTTTTATAGAGTAACTGACACTGCAGAATTGGACTCTCTGTGTGGAGTGATTTGTTATTTATGACACACTCCACTAGTACATTTTGTATTTGTGTGCATGTGTTTGCACTGTGATAGTGTTATCACTGGAGACCAGATGGGAATGACTTGCCTAGTGTCCTACACCAATGGGCTACTGTAGCAAGAGAATGACAGTCCATGTTTGAAACTGCCCGATTGCATTGTCAGAAAGGTACTCTGTTCACATGTGCTTTACAGTGACAGAATTTTAGTGCCCTGTGTGTGTGTGCAAGCAAGTGTAAGTGTGAGTGCATGTGCATGCAAGTGTGAGTGCATGTGCATGTGTGTGCATGCAAGTGTGAGTGCGAGCAAGTGCGTGTGCATGTGTGTGTATACACTTCACCTATAAGGAGAGAGTCCCAGACACTAGACCCAACATGTGGGTGCCTCTGCTCATCAGTCGTGGGGATCCCCTCACACTGGCAATGCCAGCAAATTATGTGCTGGATGCTGTGATGAACATTCATGTTGATCATGGGGTGTATGTGCAAGCTTGTGTGCATTCGCATGGTTGTGTGCACAAGGAGAAAACAGTGATGTCCACTGCTATAGCAGTAGTGGTTGCTTAGCATTTTGCTGTGGGCCTCCATTAAGTTTGTCAAGTTCTGCAGTTGCAGTGGAATAAGTCCATATATACGTCTTTTTCTGTCTTCATAGACAAGATTATCCTGAGGATTGATGTACAGTTTGTTAAAAACCTGTATTGAAAATTGCTCTTTGATGTACCGTATTGTACACATGCTGGATGAGCCCTTGTTATGGGCCGTTGGCCTGACACAATAAAGTCTGAAGTCTGAAGTCCGTCTTTTTCTAAATTTTAAGAATGTATCTTATTGAATTGATACACCTTAGTCAAGTGGTCAAGCCTATAGAAGCCATCATAGTTATTTCCATAACACAGAAACTTGTGTGTTGGCATGTCAGTAAGGGTGTGCACGTTGATTGTAGAGAGTTTGTTGTCTTTCTTTTTGTTTTATAAAGGCAGTAAAATGTATAATCTGCTTGCCTCCAAGAGCTCATCATGTAGTCACAAACTCGTGTGCACACGTGTAGCATCTCATACACTCCTTGATTCATGTTAAGTTATTTTAGAAAGCAGGACACAATTTGAGGATGAATGAACAGTTGATTGAAAGCCTGTCCAACACCATACACCATGGCATTTTCATGTTCAGGATCTCATCTACTGGACCTGGTCTGGTGTATTTAGTCACTTTGCTATTGCCAGTATTATGACCTGGGGTAGCCAGTTGCAAATTTAATTTCAACGTGCATATTTAATTCCAATTTGTATACAGGAGATAATAACTTGGAAAATTGGTCATTGGCTTTCCCCAGCCCTCGATGGAAGAAAATGATATTATGTGCAGTGAATTATAAACTGATAAATCAGTACATATGTGTATTTGCATTGCTGCTTCAATAATTCATCTACATTATGTGCCGTTTGAAAAATACCTTGCTGAACAATCCACTTGCTTCAGTTAGTTTCAATTTGAAATAGCTTTTGCTCAAACAAGTAGTGTGGTTTTCATTACTCTCCTGTGTAATGTATCCCATCAGACTAGTAGTGACTTGCTTACTTGGTGATATTTGTGACAACTCACTCCACTATTGTTAAACAGCACAAAAAAGGTATTAATTACATCAGGCTTTGGAATATTTTCTTTAACGTTTTGGGTTTTTCTATCCTTGATGTATGCAAAGCAGCAAAGACCATGCTTTGTGCAGAAGTATGTTCAAGTCCATGCAAAACAGATATCACCGCACACTGCCTTATGTAACCCCAGGCATAATGGACAAAATGAATGCATGCTATTCAGTGGTCTTTTCAACAGAGGGCCCATTTGTGAAAGCCTCCATGCAACCAGTGGTAATGCTTGCAATGAATTTCTTTGCCTTTGTGCACTAGGCTTTCGACACATTTTCCTACATGAGGCACACAGTGTAAGCCATTATTGAAAATCTGCTTGCAGCAAAGTTTGGCTAGCACTCCGTTTCCCTGCCAAGTACGTGTACCAGGATACTTGCTTACAGCCGACACTTTATTAGCTGACAGCAGGCCTCGGAAGTGGGACATCGATCAAATATGACGGCAATAAATCAACTTCATGACCTAGTTATGAGCTGCAGCTGCACATGCACACACAGTTCTGATCAAGCATGCTTTTGCAACAAGATTATTTTGTCCTCCTAATTGAATTTTAAAAATTGATTTCTGGTCAAATATGAATTGCCGTCTACAAGTTCCATTATCTTGCACGAGTGAACACCTCTCTTTATATCCATAACAGAAGCCTTGTTCACGAGGCGCAGCAATGTGCAGCGCAGCACAGCGCTTGCGCCGTGAAACGGCTTGTTCAGGACGCGCAGCGCTGCAAAGCGCCGAATCACATGCAGTGCTTTGCAGCACTACGCGTCCTGAACAAGCCGTTTCATGGTGCAAGCGCTGTACAGCGCTGCACATTGCTGCACCTCGTGAACAAGCCTAGGGTAATGTGTACTGGTGACCTGAATCGTGCATAGTAGTGATTTTGCATCATAGGCCACCATCCCATGTGTATTGTCATCAGGCAATACTCCCTTCCTGATTCATATACATACACATGTATTCCCACTCCCTCCCAGCCAGTTCAGTTGGAAGTAGAAAGAATCCTTAGAGGATGTGGAATGTTTCACCTGCATGAGCAGTATAGCAGAGAAGCAAGCTGGGACAAGTGAAGATGTCAAAATGCCAATGAATAAGACAAAAGTGGCATTTATCCATCTGAGAGGGTGGATGGATTTTTTTTAACCCATCAGCCTCTGTAGGCTATGTGAGGCCGTTGATCATGAACAATCACCGGAACTGGTGTGCTAGAAGAAAGTCAAGTCACGATTGCCCTTTTTACTCGCCTCTTACAAATCACATGGGGGAGGCCCGGTGGGTTGATTCTCCCCTCCATCCCACAGGGGGATCCAACTGAGAAATGTCTGGGAGGGAATGAACGGATGGATGGATTTTCACAGCCTCTCAAGCATATTGAAGATCATTGATCACAAACTATCGTAGGAGCTGGTTGGATGGATGGATGGATGGATGGATTTTCACAGCCTCTCAAGCATATTGAAGATCATTGATCACAATCTATCGTAGGAGCTGGTTGGATGGATGGATGGATGGATGGTGTCTTACGGCCTCTCAGCCTTTGTAGCACATTGAAGATCATTGATAACAAACTATCATAGGAGCTTTTCGGAAGAGCAAGCCAAGTAAAGGTGAAGGTGTTCCTTTTTATATTGCGACTTTTTCACCCATTGACTGATGCTCAAACTGCACACATTTACCCCCTGGTCATTAGGCTACCACTTTGTATCACTGCAACAGTCAACTCCCTGGGGAGCATGCAACCAGGCTGCGGATGAACGCGCTAAAGTTATCTCTCACAATCTTCCAACTCTGCCCTCACAGGTACCCGTTTTACTCCTGGGTGGGGAGAAGCAATGTGAGGTAAGCACCTTGCGCAAGGATACAACTCTAGAATCTGCGCAGCTTCGAATGCTGCATCCCCGAGCCGCAAGCGACAGCAGGTCAAGTGCGCTAACCACAGATTTTCCTGGTTATTCACCTCTTATGAAGTGCATACATTTGTCTGAACTTATGAAGGATCAGCCCAAAGAAGAAGCTCCATGTGATCTACACTAACGAGTTTGCTTCACGGAGCAGAAACATGACGAACAATGGCAACATGGAAATCTCCAGATCTTTACCAACTCAGAATGTCATCTGAATGTTAAAATAACATGTATACACACTGCACTGATTCAGAATGTCAGCTCCCAAGTGAAAACCACCTGTGCAAACTGCCCGATTCACAAGGCTTGTTCAGAAGTACTCAGCGCTGCATGAGCGCTTCAAGTTGGCAATTGAGCGCTCTTTGCCACTCCTGATCGCCTAAGATGTAGTGCAGCTTCACTTGTTAAAGGGGAGGTAAATCTTCTGCGCTCCATGTTGTGTTGATAGACGCGAACAAAGTATTTTCTTTGCCACAGACATCGTTTATGCACGTTTACGTGTATTCTGCATGAATAAAATCCACTACTGTGTCATCCTTACTTGCCATTACTTGCACATACAGAGCGCTTGGGGCAAATAAAGCCCGTTCCAGTCCCAAAATGATGTTTCCGAGGGTTATTTTACGCGTCGACGGCCAGTGCGGGATCGAAGACGCCATTTTGAAATGATGCAAAATCATCCTGCTGCACGTCGGATTGGTGATTCACAGCGCTGCTCAGCGCCGAGTGAAGCACGCCCCAAATTGGCCGTTCAGGAGTGAATCACGTGCAGCGCTGAGTAAGCGCTTTGAAGCACTGCGCCTTCTGAACTCCCCTCAAATGTCATCTGGAAGTTTGAATATCTGTGAACACTGCACTGATTCAGAGTGTTGTCTGCATGTTCAAGTAACCTATGTGTACTTGGTGTCGAGTTGAAATATCAACAGCAGTCACTATGTGCAGGCAATTGTTAGAAGGCTCTCAACTTTGTCATCTTGTCATTGGAGAATTTCCTGTTGGCGTCCAAGTTGTGCCCAGGCTAAGACGTAACAATGGTACCTCAACAGCAACCTGCCCAGGATCTGATCTGAGTTCTTCTCAGGTGTAACAATCCTTTTACATGGAGCACTTGAGTGAGGAATGGTCATGATGCCTGCTATAACCTTTACAAGCCCTGGCAGCTCACAGACCTTGGCAATCTCAGCACATTGAGATCAACTCTCTCCACGAGACATGTGGGCGATTCCGGTCAGGAAACACAAGTTTGATCACCATCAGTGGTTCAGAGTGGCCAATTCCCCAGACTATGATGTCAGGCAATATTGATTCCCCTCTAGTTGTGGCCTTCTCCAATGTCATTCTTTGGTTTCTCCTGGAAGTAGGATCATGTGCCTAGCTAGCTGCTTTAGTTCAGTGTTGCCATCCTTGAAATTTGTGGAATGCAGAAGAAACACGATGCCCCCAATTAAAAAACCCTACCATGCTGGCATCCAATGCGTTTCTGTTTTGCACCAAGTGCAATGCACAAACCCCCTCTTTTAAGCAAGCAGATACAAGGCAGTGCCTATAGGGCTGGAGTAAAGCAGTTCTTTTCTAAATACATAATTATTTTCATATCAAAGGTACACATGTTGGGTATTAAAAACTGTAAAGATAAATTTTTTTAAACCTTCTGTTGCCATGGAAACCTTCCAAGATGGCCGCCACATGCAATATATTTAAAAATACAAAACTCAAAAACTACAACTCATAAGTACACCATTTTTTGTATTCAGCAAGATACACATCAACTCAAACTTTTTACAGAAGGGCATCAATTTATATGCAGTCTAACCAATTTTCTGAATTTGAGGTCCACTATCCCATAAGCTATGCCGTGAAAACCCTGTTTCCCAGACACATTTTAGACAATTACAACAAGAAGAATGGGAAAATATCAATATTGTTCTGTAAGAATGAAGGAAACATAAGAAAGAATAAGACCTGTAAATTGCAGGGCTGTATCATGCTTCCCTTTTTTTCCTTGTATTTTCAAATATAGCAAAAACCGTATTTTGAGAAATCAAGGAAAACATGATTCAATGTCCTAGTATTCAATAATCAAACTTCCCCAGTCATATGGCATTGCTGCCCCTCATTTTGAAACATATGAACAACCTCCACAGCTAATATCTAGACAAAATCTTTCCTGAAACTATTTATAAAAAATTACAGACACTATAAAACCGAGTTGGACAAAACGCAAAATAAATGCTTATCAGCACAATGACTGATTAGACTGAAGAAATCAACTGGATGAAGAAATACAGCAGATTCTTGCATGAAAATCTCAATATTATTCTGTAATAATGAAGGAAACATAAGAAAGAATAAGACCTGTAAATTTCAGGGCTGTATCATGTCCCCTTTTTTCCCTTGTATTTTCAAATATAGCAAAAACCGTATTTTGAGAAATCAAGGAAAAAAGATTCAATGTCCTAGTATTCAATAATCAAACTTCTCCAGTCATATGGCATTGCTGGCCCCTCATTATGAAACTTGAACAACCTCCACAGCTAATATCTAGACAAAATCTTTCCTGAAACTATTTATAAAAAATTACAGACACTTCAAAACCGAGTTGGACAAAATGCAAAATAAATGCTTATCAGCACAATGACTCTTTTGTGCCAGGTCCCATCATAAGATACACTAATGTCTATGATGGGAATCTCTCCTCCAACAAGACTCTCCTGAAGATCTTCATCAGTTGCTGAGTAGGCCTCTCTGACAGCAGCAGCAGCACGCTCCAGGACCTCTGCACCCTCCTGAACTTCAACTTCTGCAAATTACAAAACATGGACTAAATATATGATCATATTCATAAATACTAACTGAAAACAAAGCTTAGATGACTACAATAATCAATTCATAGGAAGCAGTAATTATGGATTTAGAATCATGTCAGAATGCGACAAAATACCAATAATTATACACAGATCAATGTAAGAAATTTAATTGAGCAAGATGATTGTTTTTCTTACCTGTCAGTAGCCGATCGTGGCGCTGGAAGGTCTTCTTGTGCATTCCTGGCAATCCGAAGATGGTGCTGAATTTCTCTTGAACCCGATGGCCTGTCCCAACCACATGACTAAACAGAGTCATCAGTCTGTTGACTTCAAATGCCACGTTCTTCTTTGTGGACCCTCCCACTCTTGGAGAACTCAGTTCATCGGCTCTGAAGGGGCATTTGTGACACAGGAGCTCCAATTTAGTGGAAAATCCTTGATTTCCACCTTTACAGATGCCTACTTCCAGTTGATTTTCAAAACATTCTGGGCAAGGAACTTGTGCCAGCAGTTTCGTCAACTGATCCACGTGGGAAATCAGCCACTTCTGAGACTGAGCATCTCCACAGGCAGTGTCTGCCCTTCTGCTTGCTGCTATTTCTAAATTTTTTCCAAGATGCAGAAACCGAAGTTGATTCACTAATTCCAGCTTGGGAAGTGGATGGAAACGGTTCTTGAGTTGCACAATCAGCCGACGAAGTAGATGGGACTGGAGAATCTGTTGTTGACATCGGCGCAGGAGGTGAAATAACCGATCACTCGTGTCGTGGAGAATCAGTTGACATCGTGCAGGAGGTAGATCCTGCCGTTTTGCAGCCCTGGCAGCTTCTAACTGCCTGCTCCTAAGCAGTTTTCCTTTCCTCGGCATTTGGCTTCTTCAGTGCACCAAAATCACAATAACAATACACGCGAAGAGCCACGAATAGATTCCACGATCAACCTGAGGCGCCATGTTGTCGTCATGCAGTGGAGAATTGTGGGAGGAATCCTAAGCTTCTGATTGGTCCACGTGACCTTTTCCTTTGTTCCCATGCAAAATAGGCTCTCCTATTCAGGTCAATTGCGCTATCACGAGTTAGTATAGAGGAGTTCTCTCCCTTGCAGTATTCTCCTAATGGAAAGAGCTACAAAATGATACCAAACATGTCGGCATTCAAGCTTCGATCGTGTATGTTGTCAAGTGGAAAACAACGACACCGTCAGCTCCAAAAATCAAATAAACAATTTATTTCGGTGACAGGTAGTGTACATTTTAAGATTTTATAAATATTTTCGAGCACATTTCACACTTATAACGACCAGCACTGGTTAGTAGGATGGTTATGCAATTCAAATCTGCAATAATCCCGACATCGACGAAAATCAAGAAAATAGTGAGTTTGCACTGCACAAACCCCCTCTTTTAAGCAAGCAGATACAAGGCCCAAGTGCTGCTCGTGGTACGCCAAGCGGTATTTCAGCAAGACAACAAAGTGCAGGTTTCTTCAGAACCAGATTTGTCCATCCCATGCAGTGCTACACTTTGCCCTGCCTTCTTCCTTCAGACTGCATTCAGTCACCACCTGCCTGTAACGCCAGGACGGTTTATAGGCCTAATGCATGCTGGTCAAGGACACAGCACATGCACTTTTGTCCTGTATATTGCTAGTGTCACTACTGGGTACACACATATCACTGAACAGAGAGAGAGAGAACTGAACAGCTAGGCCATCAGCCTATTGCGAGAGAGAGGGAGCGAGCATGTATGCCCCAAGTGTTGTTTCTTATTACATGCAGAGGAGACGAGATTTTTTTGTTTCAGCGAGTGCCCACGAAAGATTCCTGTGCCAGCAAGCTTGCAAATATGCTTATGAAAGAGGACTCCGAGTGAATGACATTGTGGAATCTGTTGAAACATTGCAGAATGGGACTATCAACTACATAATTTATTCTGCTCAATGCAAAATGTAAACAGGTCTGCTTACTACAGTGCTACCTCTAGTTTCCATGGTGAACACATTGCAGACAGTGTCACTGTTAAAAGTTTTCCCCTCTGTGGCCCTAGATTTAGTCCTTGGATCACCAATGCAGACCCATGGGTCACACAGGTAGCTGCCAGCCGAACACCACCATTTACATTCATTCCATGTCTGCTCGGACTGGCAGTAAATTTTTTAAGGCAGCCAAAGCTTGTGTCTAATTTTCTTATGGCAAGGCAGCATAAACTCCAGTTTCCAGTTCCATTCTTTTAGTTGATGAATCATAATGACAACACACCAACACAAAGAAAAGACAAATGCTCAATTAAAAAAGTTGGGATAATTTTAATAGTTTCACAACGAAACAGAAGGAGACACAAATGACGGCACACGGAGATGAAGAGGCTACATCGTTAATTCCTGGAAAAGAGAAAAACACAGCACGAATGAATTATTCACATCTTCAATAAAATACATTTACATATTATATTTGATGAAATATGATTGAAATAATGTAAACAGATCATTTATCATTATCCTTCAACACAATCTGCAGCTCCTGGGTGAAAATTGACTCATATTGCCTTTTTAGCAACTGTCTATACAGGATAGAACTTTACTTATGAGGTGCATTGGTAGATTTTGTTTATCTTGAAATACAGCACCATTCACAGATCTCTGAGGAGAAAATACAAGGGTCAAGAAAATACACTTGCCATGATGGCATTGACAATGTCGTTTTGGTTGTTTTTGAGAGCTTTGACGGCCTTTGACCGAGACACGTTGGCTTGGGACATGACCAGCTCGATGTCCTTGGCCTCAACTCCAGACTCGTCCACCTGCAAGAAAAATGTTCCGAGCTGATTGACAATCATGAAAAGAAGTCCTCCAGGACAAGCGTGACTCGTACTAAGCTCTGTATATTTATGCATAGAGAGCATCCCAACAATGCAAACATGGAATTACACAGCAATGGAAGATAAATTGTGGTAATATGACATTTGAATTTACACATCTAAGGAAACATCTAAATTTTGTTGTAGTTTTTGCGCTCTAATTTTCTTTTTAAATAGAAAATTACATGTTGCAATGGCCATTTAGAATGATGAACAAATGAGCTACTTTTCTTTCCATTGAAGCGTAAGTGGTTTTCAATATTTTAAAGTTTATGTTTGAACTGCCATCCATAAAAATGTGAAAACGTGTAGTAAATATATATCTTCTGTGATATCCATGTCTCCCCTTGAGGCAAAATGGTGCTTGTCTCAGACATTTTGGCTTGAGAATCAAAAGCGTCTCGTCATTTATCGATAAGACGGGGAAAAAAGGGTCATCATTGCAAGCACCATGAGGGAAGCATCTCGAGACAGGAAGACCTATAATGATACTTCCTTGTAAATAATATTTTCAGTACACAGCATTTATCCGAGCTACGCCACCTTCTGCATTCAATTTACACCACTGAAACACCCCAGACAACACTGAAACACCCCAGACAACACTGAAACACCCCAGACAACACTGAAACACCCCAGACAACACTGAAACACCCCAGACAACACTGAAACACCCCAGACAACACTGAAAGAGAGAAACCCAGCAGTAGAACAAATCATGATGCAGGCGAGACAAGAGGTAGACTAGGAATCTAGAGCCACAAACCTCATCCTCTTCCTCGGACTCCTCCTGGATGGGCTGGGAGACGGTGGAGGCAAGGCCCTCGGCAAGGCTGGCGGGGTTCTCCGGTGCCTTGAACTTCTCAGCAGCCGCCATCTGGGCCTGCTGGTTCAGGTCCTCAATCTGTAGGGCAGAGAAACTCAAGTTCAGAACTATTCCAAAATATAGTCAGTCGCACTCAATCTCTGAAGCTAAATGAGGGAAGGTTATAAAAAGTGTGTGGAGGCAGGGGAGGAATGGACTTTGCCCATCATCCATAAAACTCCCAGGAAAAATATAGTAGGATGTAGGAATGCAATTTTGTCACATCAAAGATCCCCCCACCCCACCCCCACCTTTTTGAGTACCTGCATTATAAATTATGTAATTCAGCAGTGATAGTAGATGTATCTAAATTGCTTCTATCAGTTATGGTGCAACACAAAATTGGCATGTGATCATTCTGGATCCAGTGCTGTACTGAATTATTATACCCTCAGTGGTTCTGTGACACAATCAACTTCCTAACAGCTGCCGCCCACCCCTCCCCCCCCCACATTAACTGATTTTTCTTCAGAATGTACATCAAGTATCAATTGCCCAGCTGTGCTTGCCTCAGACATTTTGGCTTGAGAATCAAAGGTGTCTCGTCATTTATCGATAAGACGGGGAAAAAAGAGTCATCATTGCAAGCACTTCACAGCTGGGGCAAAGGAAACTCTTCTCATCCCATAAGCTAACAGCTGTCTGGTGCTTCCTTTGCATGGTTAACTCACTGGAGTCGTATCGCGAGAAATATTGCGATAGGTGGCCTTCCGCCAGTCGTGTCACGAGATTGTTTGCGATGCGATTGCAAATTTCTACCTCTGGTTCTACTGGTGTAAGGGAGATAAATCTTGTTTGCCTGTGTAACTGAAGGAATGTGCAAGCAGATTTAGTTCCCTTTAGTAAATCTTTTATACCGATGATCAGGAATTGTAACTTTTGTGCGTATGGTGTACGTGTTGACAAAATGGCGAGAGAGCGACGAACGGAGATGCTGTAACTTGCGATTTCTGACGGCTCTGATGAGGAAGATGCTCTTATACATTGTCTATCAGAAGCAGAGTATGATGAAAGTGATGATAGCGATCGTGAAATCATGGAAATCGCTGATGATCAGCTTGGCAATTGGAATGACAGTGACGAAGAAAGTTTGGCTGACACAAGCAGTTCAAGGTCGCCTCAACCGAGCACCAGCGGTCTGTCGCGATCGACACCTCGCTGAACTCGTGCAAGTCCCTGCAGTGCAATTAGAAGGGATTCTTCTTGCCATGCCTCTGTTGAAGGGGATGATGATGACAGCGACAACAATGAGGATGATGACTGGGTGAGGAACACGCGGAACTATCCTTTCAATCCTCCTTTCACTAGATCTTCCGGACTACAAATCGACATGCCTGCGAATGCCACCCCACTTGATTTTTACCAGCTGTTTGTGGATCGAGAGACAATCAGTCTGATGAAGAGAGAGACCAATCGCTACGCCAGAGACACTATCAACAAGAAGATGAGAAATCCAGAAATGGTTGCTCCGCGATCTTTCTTCCGGATGCGGAAACCAGTGACACTGGATGAAATGATCAAGTTTCTGGCCATCCTCATCCACATGGGCGTGGTCCACCCCCCAGCAATTGTGGATTACTGGAGCAAAGTACCCAGCTCTTTACACCTCCTTTGCTCAAAGCCTCATGGGGCGTGATCGATTCAGGGCAATTCTGGTATTCTTTCATTTGAATGACAATGCTGGCTATGTGCCACCAGGCCAGCCTGATCATGACCCTCTCCACAAGGTGAGGCCTCTGGTAGATCATCTGAATGCAAAGTTCTGCACTCTCTACGAGCTTCATGAGGACATTTGCATAGACGAAGCCTTGTGCCCCTGGAGGGGGTCAATCCAAGATGAGGGTTTACATGAAAGACAAGCCCACTAAATGGGGGATCAAGTTGTATGAGCTCTGTGAAAGCAAGTCGGGCTACGTCTGGCAGTTCGAAATCATGAGCAAGGCATCTGGAGTGAGCAATTCCCCTACAGATGTGTGCCTTCGCCTCATGGAGCCTCTCCTGAACAAAGGCCACACCCTCTTTGTGGACAACTACTACTGTGTCCTCAGCTGGCCTTCTCCCTCATTTCTGAAGACACCAACTTGGTTGGCACAGTCCGTGTAAATCGAGTTGGAATGCCCAATAATTTGATGTCCCAGCAACTCTCCAAGGGTGCCATGGACTACAGAAGAAAGGGAAAGGTCATTTGCTGGAGAGACAAGCGGGATGTGAACATGTTGACCACCAAGCACCTGCCTGTCATGGTGGAGGTCCAGTCTAGGACAGAGCGAAAGATGAAGCCCGCAGCTGTCGCCGACTACACGAAGAAAATGGGGGTGGTGGACATGAGTGACCAGATGATAGCATACAACCCCATGCACAGGAGAATGGTGAAACGGTGGGAAAAGTTGGCTCTTCACCTGCTCACCTTGGCAATGGTGCAAGCCCAGTGCCTCTTCAATAAGAACCAGCTAGCCCATGGCAAGCCTGTCATGAGGATCTCTACATTTGTGAGGAATGTATGCAATGCCCTTCCCAAGACCACACAGGGGGAGGAGCAAGAGCCAGAGGAACCAGCTCCTCCAGGTGTGGTGGATCGCCTCAAGGGGCAGCACACCCTGGAAGTTGTGAGAGATGCCCAGGGGAAGAAGAAGTACAGGAACTGTGTGGTGTGTTATGCCAGACAAAGGAAGTCTGGCAAAAAGTGGTCGGAAATGAAGGGGGGCAAGAGGAAGATGACCTATCAGTGTGTCCAGTGCAAAAAAGCCCCGTGTGTGGACCCTTGCATGAAGCTGTACCACTCAGCAGAGGATTACACCAAGTGATTCACCTGCCTCAGTGGTCATGTACAAAGTAGTTAAAGTCTTTCCAGAGACTGGACATTGTGAGTTTCTTGTTTACTGTTTTCACCCACGTATTGGTGTAGAGTCATTCAGGAGTCATCAAATCAACAGTGAATTTTTTTTCTAAAGAGTAGACATTGTGTTTCTTTTTGTCTGGAAATTTTTCTTATGTAGTCACTTGCATGCTCAGGTTGAGAAAGAGTTTTTTTTCTTCTTCAGTGATTGCATGCTTTCCAGATGGACATTGTGTGTATTTTTCCGTCATGTTTTACATGTTGCCACTGTGCAGCTGTTACATTTTCTTGCATTCTCAATTTTTTGTGTAAAATATTCTGGTCATTCTTTCTGTGTATAGTGTGGAAAGATCATTGTTTGATAGGTAGTAATTTTCACTATCTTATGCCGTTGAACCATTGTGACCTGTTTGTTGTTTTGAAGATTCAGTGTTTTTCTGTTGACGGACACAGCAAAAAATTTGTTCCTTCTATTCAATGATCATTGACTTTGATTTGGTTGATTGCAAGCTTCCATCTGCTTGTACTTGTCTATACTAAATGTTTATAAATATTTGCATTACTTGGATATTGAAATTTAAAGTTTTTCATTTTCTGAGTGCTTGTATGCTTCCCATAACAGCTAGTGAACTGTTTTTCCCCCCCTACTTTTTCATTTTTGCACATGTACACACTCAATTCTATGGTGTGTAATTCATAATTAGCACTTTTAGTCACTTAAACCATTCTTTGGATGTAAAGAGTAAATAAAGAGCTTTCATTTGAGATATAATTTGTCTTGTTATCTTATGCCTTTGTATTTTTATTACATGTTTGAAAATGCATGAAAAACTTATGATTCCGGAGAACAATCACAATATTTAGCCACGACTTCAGTGAGTTAATATTGTAAGTCAGTCCACACCAAATGTTTGATCTCCTCACATCTGCAACTACAATTTAATGTCATTCATCAACATGAGGAAAATGCCAACTTACTGTTGGGAGAGTGCACGCCGAGGTTAGAATAGGTTGGAAATTTACCTAGCCTTTTCACATCTGATTCTGCACAGCTTATGTCAACTTTACAATTCACGAAGACTCCATTCAGTTGATGTGTGCAAGTTGAAAAAGTTTTCTGTGACTTAAATAGAATACCAATACATCTAATTCACTTCTAAATAAGATTATACTTACCAAAACCCCAATACCACAGATAGAAAAAGGTCTAATTTACAAGAAAAAGTCTGTTAAAAAAGGACCTTAATTATCTATCAAAGGATGTTAACATCTTCAATACACACAATTCACAGTTACACAGTCTGTTCAACATTTGAAAGTAATCTTGTCAAATAGTCTTCCACAGCCTATAATTTATTCAAACAATGTTTAGATCATATCTAAAAAGAAATAATAATTTAACACTTAGCGAGCGGCCGGCGGGAATTCCCGCCGAGCTTGTTTTCACCGCTGTGTGCGGACGGCGGGAGGTCCCGCCCGCACTCGATCGCCGAGGGTGGGTTAGTTTGAACGCGATTATCTCCCTTGCAAATGACCAACTATCTATAAATACCACAGCAGGAAAGCGGAAATCCCGAGCTTTCTGCGCATGTGTAGTTTGTATGGGCGATCTCTACAAAGTTTTCGAGTAAATTCGCTCAGAAGTTTGATTTTTTTTTGCGTCAAGTTATGTCAGAAGACATCGATGAGCCTGTAATAGAGCTTTTGTTTGGCGAGGATTCGGACAAAGAGTTCGAGCCTTTCAAACTAGAGGATGTTGCCGAGGCAGAAGCAGAATTGCAGCGATTCCGATCGCGGGAAGATGGCGAAGTTCGAACCGTGCATCGGAGCGAGCATCGTCAAGTAGATCAACTTCAAGACGTGTATCAGGAAGCGTGATGCTCTTTCCGACAGCAAGCTTCCGAAGATGCTTAGCTTCCTCCCTTCTGTAAGACGACTGGCCCACTTGTTCACACTGAGAGCGACGATGCCAACAAGATTTTCGCTTACTTTTTCGATGACGATGTATTTGGACTAATGACCGAACAAACAATCAGGTATGCGGCGCAATATTTCGCAGCCCATCCAGTCGACCAACTCGCGCCTCACTCACGGTTTCGAGATTGGAGATTTTGAACCTGCCGTAGAGATTTTTGCTTGATTTCCTAGATAGTTTTCAACCTATGGACACTGCATGTTGCCTTGGTTAGAAGCTGTGTGTGTGTGTGTGTGTGTGTGTGTGATTTTCCAGTTTCAGCCATTTTTATTAGTATGTCATTGTACCTGTAGTAACCCGTAGATATTCCATTGGTGTCATTTTGTGGATGAGTAAATAGTTATGCTTATAATTCCTCATGAAAACCTTTTGCTTTCAACAAGGTTAGAGTGATTGTTTTTAGGCACTGTGATCAGTGTCTTCCCCACTCCCAACCATACCCCTACTCCATGATCACAGCAAGTACGTGGTGACTTTTGAGGTGCATGTAAGGATTTGAGGCCTTTTTTGTCCTTCGTTTTACTAGGTAACCTATCAGAAATCAAGCCTGATAATTGCTGGAGGTTATGATTAGATAATAAAGTTAGTGTAAAGGCATTTCATTGGTCTGTTTTGTTGTTGTTGTTTTATTTCATTTTGAGAATAAAACGCAGGTATTATGATAAATTTCATTCAAGTGCTGCATACCACTGTGTACAGAATTCTCTCGGCTACAACTTTTATTCTTTGCATTTTTTTTCCAGAGGTGAAGAAGAATATGAAAATTGACTTCAAAGACGGTGACCGTTTTTGGAGTAAATTCTGGGGGAAAAGTCAGCACAGAGCAATGACGCATTGCTAAAAAAAATCTGCAACGTAAGGGTTAACAGCACATATGCATGTGTGTGAGTGTGCGCGCATGCATGCATGCACACAGAGAGAGAGAGAGAGAGAGAGAGAGAGAGAGAGAGAGAGAGAGAGAGAGAGAGAGCCTCCAGTAATGATGAATTACAAAACCAAAATCCATTTCAACAGTTTAGAACAATTTCATTTATGAATATGGTACTGGGTCAAAGCTTGGGCTCCACTAAAGAATGCAGGAGTAGGGAAAATAAAATGTTCTCACCTTGGCCTCACCAAAAACAATGTAGGTGTCAGACGCAGGACTCTTGAAGACGTCTGGTCTGTTGATCACAAAGAGAATGTTCTTTGATTTCCTAATAGTTACCCTTGTCACTCCTGCCACCTGTTTCAGACCTGCAATGGGAGATCATAGGATTTCCACACTGACAGTGCAAGAGTGAACACAACATGTTTGTGAAGGCAAAGAACACACAACCATATCTCATTTGAGTGGTCTTGCTCTATAATGCTTTGCTCAGACGAAATGGCTTGAATCAAAGAGTGTTGTCAGCATTTATCGATAAGCCGGGGAAAAAATGGTCATCACAGCAAGCATGACAAGACCACATCCCTACTCTCCAAAGAAAGAGTATAGATGAAAGATAACTCTACAAAGCTTTCCTTGAAAACTTCATAAGAGTTCCCATTCAAAGCTTAATCCCATCAAACTTGCTAAGGTTTTCTGAAGTGATCTGATGACAAAGTTATTTGTAGAACAGATACTTGTATAAAAAGTAACAGTTCTGGATATTTCTGAAAATTCACTCTATAGCACTTAACATCTTAAACTTTTGCAGAGGAATTGAATTGCATATCTTGGATACAATATAAACTTGTTGTATTCATATCAGTTTATTCTAAAAACACAGTCAAGAGATGTGTACCTTCAACATTCAGTACATTACAAATTATTATGATACACTTTCAAGTTGCACTCGTCAAAATATGACGAATATGTAAGCAGAACCAGATGTTATTCAGATGTGTACATGATAAAAATCCTGCTTCTAAAATTCTGGTGTGCACGCACTCCCACATAAAGGCAATGCAAATGGGAAGTCACACCCAACCCACAACAGCTGGTTCATTCCAGGGATGCAAATCCAAAAACACGAGGATGACTGAAAGGCTGCCCAGCTTTCTCTTACCCAGTTTGGACATGGCCTTGCGTGCTTTCTTCTCGCTGCGGCTCTGCTTGGCTTTGCTGACCAGCTCCTCGGGGATTCCTGCAGCCTGTGCCACCTGTCAGACAAGGCAGGTAGGTATCGATGCAGCAGTCAGTTCTCTCCCCTGGACCCGAGCTTTGCATGGTGATGCTACCAGTCATGCAGACACTCCAATCAAGTGAAGTCTTTCATCAAGGGAAATGCTATCCTAAAATAAAGGAAGGTTGCTATGCAACCATGCTGGTACCAGAAAGCTCATCTGTTTCAACCCAGCAATTGGATTCACTCCATTGAGGGCCCTTCACATCTGCTCAGAGTACAAAAATGGTAAATGCAACAAATGCTTGGGGTTTAAGTATGGGATATACTTTGTAATGATGGAGTATTCAAATAAGAAATGTCACTCAGGTGGTTCCTGTGAGGGCTCTAATGTCACAAAGAAAACAACTCTGCTGCTTTCTTAGTACCTTCATCTTTTCCCTTCAAATTGCTTTACTCAACTGCTATTATTGATATGTTCAACCAGATATTCTTTGTAACATGTAGTTATGCCAACGCCCTCTTTGCGCTATTAGCCAAACTGCACAGTACACTACCACTTCACTTTCAAGGCTAATTGTGGTCAATCCGCAAAATGTTATATATAATTATATGAATGAAAGTTGTTAATAAAGGTTTGAAGAATATGTGTACAGTTTGAATTTTGTGTGTTTTGAACTTTTTGCGAAAATACAAGTTGTTTGTGAAAATCGGGTGTTTCTCGCAGAGTGCCTGCCGTGGCACGGGCACAGCCGCGTTTTCCACATCGGGTTACTATTTTTAAATCTCTCGTGCATCGCTCTTTCTGATTGGATAGCTTTCATACTTGGCAACCAATGAGAGCAAAGATTGCTCTTTTGTTCGGTGTTTGTTCGAACTTCCTGTCTATCTGCAATCCCGCACTATTGAGGTAAGTTTGACAACGATCCTTTTCTTCTTAAAAATTTGCTCAGTTAATCTAATCTGATCAAATTCGAACGTGCATATTTAAATTCCTCAAGATTTCCTCTTTTAAATGGTGTATTTGGTTTCCTATGTGTGTTAAATATGACGCTTCACCGTGCATTTTCCTGAGGTACCCCATCAAAATTTTTCTGTCAGTTTACGATCAATGACCGACAGTACGGAGCGTCTGCTTGCGTGCGGCAATTGTCATTTCAACTGCTTCACAGTTGGTTTGGTCAGGCTTTTTGCAAAGCAATGACGTTTTGATTTATTCCAGCAATACCTAGATGCTTTAGCGATAAACTTTCTGTACGTGATTCCGTGAGATTGAAATGAAAAATTACAAAAAGCAGTCAATGATCACAAGTTGGTAAAATGTCGGTCATCGCAGACTAGGCTTACTGGGCTAGTCCACTGTTGCGGCACCCCTCGCTCAAGCTATTTTTAGAATGCCGTTGTCTCTCAACCGCTGCTCAGCAGTTTGGAATGCTCTCGCAGGGGGTGTTGGGTATCTGTGTAGGGTCAACAGTACGCAGGTGCTGAGTACGCGGATTTCACTAACCTACCTCAAAAGAGAGCCTCTTTCTCCTCACACTGTTAACTCACACAATCCAAACTTGTTTCAAGTTGTTGACAAAAGATCGATGTTTCTGCAAATGTGTTTAATGCTCAATAAATCTTCTTCAACTTTGATGTTTTTCATGTTTTGCGCGAAAGACTAAATGCTGTCAGTGAGAGAAAGTGTGACATGAAAATTCGCTGCGGTGTAAAGTTGAGTTGAGTTGACTAACAATTATGGTTTTATTTCATTTCTTCTTGACCTAGGAGCAAAAAATCATTAATACTTGGATGTTGAAGCTGCAATAAAGTTTTTGTGTTGAATAGTTTATCTTTTGTGGCTCTTTTTCTGAATAAGTGGTGGTGTCAAGTTGAGACTCCAAACTCTGAAACTGTCTTCTTCAAATACAACTAAACTAAAGATTACACTTAGTTTTTCTTTTCTGTACAGTTTAGACATCACCTAATGCATCATATTTATGTGAAATTAAGAGTGTATCATTACTGTATCAGAAAGTTAATTTTGAAATATTTGTATCACACCAATACTCAGCACCTCTGTACTCTTGACCATTATAGGCCTACTCCATGGGGTGAAACCAAAACATACTAGAGCTTACCATCCCTCCCATCTCGTCTCTAAATGAGAAAATATAATTATGTGACGTTGTGGAAAATAGCATACTAAAGAAAGTTAATAGTTTGAAGGCCATTTAGATTTATATCATGTATATATATTTATTTTTAAATTAATGGGTTCAATGTATGCCTTCAAGTTCAATTCAGTATGTTTTGTATGTGTGCATGTGTTTATTTTAATGCTTCTCAAATATGAAATAACAATAGCATTTGAGTTTTAGGATATTTGGTTAATGGTGTGTGTGTTTATTCTAATCTAATTTCTTCTGTTTCAGATTCACATTCACACTTCCGAGACTTCTTTGTCAACCATGGAACCTTGTTTTCTGAGCCAAACCTCGATGGATGGGACACAGACTCTTTCATATAACATTTCCAAAAGTATCATATGCAGCCATTCTGAGAATCAAACCAGTGGTTTCAGCCATACATCAACATGGAATTCTTTATTCAACAGGAGTCCCAGTCCCAAGAACATTATTGAACTCTTGACTAGTGACTGATGTAAATTATGGCTAAACTGCACAGTGTGAAAAACGAAAAGCAGAAATTTGTGGTGTAACGTTATGTAAACAAGTCTTCAATGCATAAGTCTGTACATATAATTCTAGAGTTTGGCTTGTTTTGCTGTAGCAGTTGATCAATATAGCAATTGATCAAATTAAGTAAGAACAAAATAGCTGTGAATTATTGTTTGAATGCTTGTGTAGGTCTGAACGTTCACCTCTCGTCTTATACTTTAACATGTATTCTCTTATATTAATCAGACCAGCACCAAAGAAGCACATGAAATCACATGGAATTCTTTGAACTCAATAGGAACTTCAATTTACATCTAAATACAGTTTAAAGTTCTAAAATCGGATCATATTTAGCAAAGTTTTGCTTGATTTAATTTTCGGCCAATCGGAGCCCATCTAATTAATTATGCAAATGAATAAACATAATTCATCATTCTTTTGGAGTTGTTTTCTTGTATAGTATCAATCTATAAAGTTAAAATGTAAATTATATGGAGGAATACCTTAACAATCACTGAGTTTTATTAAAACAAATAGCAAAAAAGTAAAAATTATGCAATTTAATGCAAATTAGTCGACAAAAATTGCGTCTAAGACAATTTTTGGTGACGCCAATGAATTCGGCATGTGTTTTTTTAGTAAATTGGAAAGTTCCATTAATATATTTTTATTATTGTAAGAACTATGCTGAAATAAGTATAATTTCAATGATCAAGCCGGTGCCATCTCAAATCTGGGGGTCTTAACAAATCTTACTAAATATTTTCGGACCATAACTTTGGTTCTACTCATCCGATTTCAAAAAGTTAAATTGCATTGTAATCAGATCAGTGAGCACTACAATTATATATATGAGGCTGTGCCAAAAGGTGCCATTTCGGACCCAATGTGTGTTTGGAAAGCAAGTCTAATTAACTGGATTACCCCAACATGTTTACATGCATTGTGCTTTGAAAAGGGAAGTTTGATGAATGCTTTTTTAATGTTTATAAGCTTGTTGCTGTTGTGAATGTCAAATAAAAGAATAAAATGTTTCAAACATACACCGGAAACGGCCCCAAAACATTTTGGACATTTTGGTGTCCTCTGGAAACTTTCGATTTTTCATGATCTGCATCACTGCATCGGTTTTAATCTGCGTATTTCAAACAGTCTAAGCATGCAACTCGTTGTAGAATGTGCAACAATCGTAATTAAAACCAGAATTTACCGAAAATATCGCTCAGTAAATAGCCGTTTTTTTCGAAGGGCTCATGTCCGCAGACCAACATGTTTACAGATTCGATTTCGTCGGTCTTGGTGCTTTGAATGGCATCCATTTTGGATGAAAACGATAGTTTCGTATTCGAGGAATTAAAAGCAGTGTGTTACATTTGAGTCAGAATCTGCGAAGTTATTGTATCTTGCAGCAAAACAAAACGATGAAGTTTAATGTCCGAATGTTACGTTTGACCAATTTCGTTATTTTTGCAATTTTCACAAAGAAGTTCGCGAGCATTTGATACGAAAGCGTGGAAACCACTAGCCTTGCTTCTACGGCATTTCCGGTCTGTGGATTCGATTGTGAATTATGGAGACGACGATCCGAAAAGGTGAGAAAATATTTTACTGTCTGCTCAGGGCAAGGTGTTACGCGTGACCTGTTGTTACGTTTTACAGATAATTCTTCTCTCTGCGAATTGAATTAGCTTATAATAACTGCTTGCTACTTTTGGGAGGCAAATATGATGGAAGAAAAATACAATCCTCTGGCCAGTTTTTGTCCCGCGGGTTTTTAGTGACCAAATGTGGAGAAATCACTGATCTCGGACATGGTTCTGTTTATGTCCGTGTTACGATTCAGGAGGACACGTTCATGTCAGTGTAACAATTTAGGAAGAGACGTTTATGCCCTTGTAACGATTGTAGCCAAAGCTGAAAGAATGCATTTGGGTTAGCAGGGGTCCCGAAGGAATATTTTCATGGGACTGTTTTATCCCCCCACCCCCAACAACAATGAAAAAAAAAGAATCGAAGATTATTTTTTATATTATGATTTTGCAAGGAGTTTACGTACAACCAATTACATTTTCGATTGAATTGAGAACCTTGACAATCTTGGATTTTACTTTTCAAATCTGAATATTTTCTGTTGTTTTTGCCAGTAGAAACAGAAAGTTATTGGTTGTTTTGTGTTGCAGGTGTTGGGGTGTGAAACATCCGAAGTGTATGTGAGGTTCATGTGTCAGGCCGAGGACTTCTTCTTTTGGGAAAGCTGCCCAGAAGAATATTGGGAGGATATGCTGGTTTTCCTGTGCAAATCAAAGAAAGTCAACATTGAAATAGACACCAAGCGGTCTACAAACTGCTGCCAGCTGTACTTCTTTAAAAGACTTTGCCTTGAAGGCTAAGATTTCATGATAGTGCCACATTGTGTTTGTTGTTTTGACATGGTATCAATGTTTGTCAAGTATACCCTTTTCCTGTTTCATTGTGTTGCTATTTAGGATAAGATATGTTTTGAAAAGAAAACAAGCCATGTTTTCTAACACATACCATTAAGATTAAAATTTTTATAATTTGCTGTTTGATAATCAGATTCTAATTGAGTGCATTGAATCTTTTCCTGTCCAGCTATAGAGCGTAACGCAAGACAGGTAGAACGCTATTTTGACCTGGTTTTGAACATGATATTACTTTTGATTGCATTTTAATGTTTTATATGTACCTAGTCTTTAGGTTAAAAATGTATTCTGAATGTCTATTTGAATATTGTAGTTATTTTTTAAATTTTGATTGATTTCATGTCCACTGACTCCATGTAACACGTGACAGGTAGAACGCAGATTTGACCTGTTTTTAACATGATGTTACTTTTTTGTGGGTTTTGATGTTCCATAATTACCTAATCTTCAAAATATGACTGTATCCAAAAGGTTTATTTAATATTATAGTTGTCATTTTTGACATTTTGAATGGTTTCATGTCCACTGACTCCATGTAACACGTGACAGGTAAAACGCAGATTTGACCTGTTTTTAACATGATGTTACTTTTTTGTGTGTTTTGATGTTCCATAATTACCTAATCTTCAAAATATGACTGTATCCAAAAGGTTTATTTAATATTATAGTTGTCATTTTTGACATTTTGAATGATTTCATGTCCACTGACAACAGTGTAACACGTGACAGGTAGAATGCTGTTATGACTTGCTTTGAACATGTTTTGCTATTGTTTCTGTTTCCATACTCCAGAAATAACCCAATCTTTAGATTGTAACTGAAAAGTTAGTGTATGTATAACATTCTGGTTGTTATTTCAAATATTATGAACATTTTCATGTCCATCAACATTTTGTAACACGTGACCGGTACAGCAACATGTTTAACTAGTTTTAGCAAACTTTAAACACTTTTATGGATATGTTTATCATCTGTCAGTGTTTCTGTTGAAGTGTTATATTTTATTTAATTGTTTATACTTCTTGTGGTTACTCAGCAGAAAGTATCAGTTTTGACTTTTATGATTTTTGAGCGTCTTGCGATATTACGTGACGCTGCATTCAAGATTTGGCTCCAAATGTACTTTTAAAGACTGATAATGCTTCTGCTGGGTCTGTTCACTAGAAATAAATCAACACCAGTTGTATGAAATGATATTAATGGCTTCTGTGGTCAGTTTTGCTGCACATGTGGCTTTTCTCAATATTAGCGTATCATGGCATATTGTCAAACAGTACACATTTCCCAAATGCACAAACCATTCTTTTATTACAAAAATGTGTTTATCAAAGACTAAAGTATCACTTCAAACACAAAAAATAATCAACTGAAAAGGTTTATTTTGTCACAAATGTCCAAGCACCCCCCCAGCACGTTTTGGCACAGCCTCATATACATTGGAATCATGTTGTAAAGTTTAAAAAATGGTCTGGCATAACTATAACATGTGCTCCCCATGTTTCATTCCACACATGAAATATATTTATCCCTTCATTTCCATCACTTCACGGTCTCTCACTACCCCGCCCGAATGTGTCACACAGCCGAGTGATTTGTTTTTGATTGTTGTTTGTTTCGTCCTGACAAAGGAGGTAATACTCCAACATTGACCGTTTTATCTTGTCTTGCATGCCCAGGCCAGTATTTTTGTTGAAATTATCTCTAGGTTCCCTACAGTGTAAAGTGTTTTACAAAGATCAACAAGAGCTGTATGTGCACCTAAAAAGTTTGTGTATAATGACTTCATAGCAGTTATCCTCTTGTTTTTTGCACCTGTCAAATTAAGCCAAGTCATGTAGGTCAAATGTCATATGTACCATGGTTTTTTATTATCAACAGAGATCAACAATACATTTTTAAAATTTATATCTTGTTAGTCAACTGAAAAGAAGTGAACATGATGGGAAAAACCTCCTTCTTTGTCCTAATTTTTTCTCTAACAAATGATCAGTACTTTCAAGGTTACCTGTCATGAATAACACACTGCTGCTAGGTCAATTAAGACTGAGATTGACAGAAATGCCTAAAACGAGTATCTTTTCATACTGAAATACATTTACTGGAATCGATAAACTTCCAAAATCTCCACTCGACACGCACCTCCCTCAATATGCATTTTTATCAGATTGCTTGGGCACCTTTTGAAAATGGTTTATGAGCACTTGCTGATGCTTGCCTCAGACACATAAGGCTTGAGAATCAAAAACGTCTCGTCATTTATCGATAAGACGGGGAAAAAGGGTCATCATTGCAAGCACAGCTAGTTAACAAAGTAACATTCAAATTAGAAACTAATTTTCATAGAAATATCAGACTATAACTTGGGTACAGTTGATTACACTATTTAGCATTTACACGCTATTGGGCCATGCATTTGTGGAAGAATAGGACACGGAGACTACACAGAAGAAAAGCCAGTTCTCCATACCTGACTCTGCTGGGCCGACAGAGCAGGGTCATGCTCCTCCAGCTCAGGGGGTGAGTCGTCATCCCCGTCAGATTCTGAGGCACTCGACGCCTCGTCCACTGCTGGGGACTTAACCTCCTCTACAGGTCGCTCCACTGCCTCAGTAGGCATGCTGCAGAAGATACACATTCCCAACATGAAGACAATTCACATCAGGTATCATTTATAAATAGTGGTCTTATTTTGTATCATAATCATGATAATGAAAAGGGCGAAGCTTAGTCTTCACCACTCTGCGACCACAGCACGGCAGTTTCGGTAGAAGTCCTCAAACTCGAAGTCCGTTAACCTTAACGACATGCTGATGTTTAGGTACTTTAAGCTTCTAACTTAGGTTGCTGAAACTGCCATTGAAATTGTGACTTATCGTTTGCATTTTCACCATGTTGCGTGGACAAAGTGTGGCGCTCAACTAATGCTTTCAAAATCACACAAATCGTGCGACAATGGACACAACATAAACGACACACCACTTTAAAATAATATCATAATTTGCGATAATAAAGCACTATGTATCATTTGTATGGTTCAATATTTCCATGCTCATCAAAAGCCTTGGACGGTCGTGACAGTCAAACTGTTACTGTTAGCAAAGTTATTTGCAATAACCCGCAGATCTAGTTATAAAAAAAGCTCCTGCTTGGCAATCTTAAAGCAGTAAATATCTTATTCTGATAATGAAAAGGTCACGATGATTTCTTTTTGCATTGATTACATACGATTGAAACTCACATGTTTAACCGGGTTCTCGTTGAGAGAATTCCTCGTGAAAAAGGAAGTAGTAAACGTCATTTCCTGTGAATCCATTTTTCTGTTCACTAAATTGAGAGAGTTCCACTGTGGCTTGACAACAGTATAAACAAAACACGAGTGGAACACCAGCGGTTTTTGAAGGTATGTATCAACTTTACTGTCTACTACTTAGGTGTAGCTACATATGTTATGTTGCTCGCAGGATATAGGGAATATGTCTGTTTGAAACTTTGGTCAAATGAATTAATGAATTTCTTTGCACGACCGCAAACCTCGCTGAAAACCTGGTCAATGTAGTGAGTATACCAACTTTTATCGATTCATTGCGTCGTCAAACCGAAAAATGATTGTTTAATGATTATAGTCGTTATGAGAAATGAAACGACATGCTGAATCTATATTCTCATTCTATGTGAAGATGTTTCACGAGGAACATGATAACGCATTGATTCGGTGTCAATCATATAAATTATAAGGGAAAGCGGGGCATATGATTAGTGACCACGGGATCGAGATATTTAGTAGTAACAACTTCAGAAAACCTACGAGATAACATGCATACCTAGCTGCTATGTTGTATTATCTGTGTCAGTCAGAGAGAGAGAGGGTTATTGACTAGTTTCCACCTCATTCGCTAAAACCTTCATGCGATGTTCTCCGCAAACTTTTTCACTACCAAACTTTTTGCCATTCAGCAACTTCCATTGTCTTCAGTTTGGATCATTTTGACAAAGGAACATATGGTAAATGCATTTCCGTTATTAAAAAACCCCCCACAACATTCGAGATAATTTTTGAAAATGTTAGTTGATTTTCTCCCAGCGAATTGTGTTATGCAATTTTGTTTGTTTTGCTCAGCGCCTCTCGCTTTAGTCACCTTCAGTTGAGGAACTGCTACCAGTTGGTCAGACGTGTACTTGGCATTGTTTTTGTAGTTACTGACAACATGAGGTCGGATGCAGTTATTTTCAATTTTTTCTGATTTATTTGTGAAGTGCAATTTTTTTCTGCTACACAGAGTGGTCACTAATGGCCCAAAGGGTGGTCAGTGATGCTCCAAAAGTGGGGCGTTATTGACTTTGGGGGGGGGGGGGGTATCAGTGAAGGGATGAACAGGTATACTGTAGTCGTCTTTAGAAAAATTTAGAAAACATTTAGAAAAAATATGAATGGTGTTCACTAATGCCCCACTTTTCCTTATTGTATTCTAGTAAATGTGTGCGCTTTGAGCATCCATCAATGGGTGGAAAGTTGCAATATAAAAAAGAGCACCTTTACCTTTACCTTTGTTGTCTTGCAGACCACTGAATTTAATTTACGTTGATGCACACTGTGCTGTTTAATGTTGAATGCTGAATGCATAAAACCAGAGACAACACATTGCAGAGATAATTTCAGGCAAAGTGCAGTACATTGTTTCTTTTTGTATTGTGCTTATACTTTTTCTTGAGATTTTCAGGTAAGAGAATGAAAATAAACTTTTGCACTCAGCATTGTTTAAACTTTAAGTCACACACAAAAGTTATGGAGAAGGTAGCATAGGGTAGGTAGGTCATCCTGAATTTTAGTTTATTTTTCTGTTTAGAAGAGGCCAGATTGAACATAGACCAAACTTTCTTTCACTGAAAAAGCTTTTTAAAACAGAAATAGTGGATTCCCTAAGTGCTCATAGGGCAGTGAAGTTGGGACAACATCAAGCTCATTGTTTATCATCAATTTTTTTCTTTCCTTTTTTTTCATGATTAGAAAAAATACAGTCAAGTCGGGTTACCGTAACCACAAGTGTTTCTTTTTGGCCTTATCATTATTTACTCAGCATCTCTATCAGGTGTGTGCTTTGCAGAGTGGGCCATGCCAAGTGCGGGGGCCCTCTTTCCTCCTGTGGTGACTGCCATAAGGGGCACCATCACCCCTGGCGTTTCACCTCATGAGATATGCACCAACACCCTCGTAGAAATTGCTACAGGCAAGTTGATCTGCTGCCTACCAGTGACACCAGAGCCTGAACAGATTGCTTGAATGCCTCTGGAGTCACTTTATGAAGAAGTTGGATTCAGTGAGGACAAATTTAGCTAGGGTGTGGCAATACGTTTTGCATGGTTGGATTAAAATTTTTTCCATCTCAATGTATGAAACATTTAGTGTCATCTGATCAAGTTTCCATGCCTGAGACACATGGAAACTGCCATCTGAAAGAAGTTTCTCATATCGACTTGGTGCTTGGTGACAGAAATCAGAAGACAGATTTCAGAAGTGAATTTTTCTTCAGGTTTCAGGAAATTTGCTGGCATGAATCTTTCTTATCCTCTCCTAGTCTCCACATGTCAAGTCACAGAGGTATTTTGCACTGGATAGTCACTCACCTTCTACAGCTGATGGCTTACATGTGTGCTTCCCTGAGAGAAGTACATTCACTTCTTTCTGTTTCATGTCTCTGCATCTATACATCTGCCAACCATCCTCCATCGTTCAAACCAACAAATCATTCACAGGCCATTCTACTTGAGGGTTTTCAGGCTCCCACCATCCCAACCCTCACCCACACCTCCATCCCCCCCCCACCCCCCCCACCCCACGTCCACCCCCCCTCCCCCCCCCACCCCCCTTCCACCCCCCTCCCCCCTCCCCACCCCTCCCCACCCCACCCCCACCCCACCCCACCCCACCATACCCGCCCCCCCCCCCCCCACGTCCCTCCCCCCCCCCCCACCCCACCTTCCCACACACACCCATCCCCACCCCCTCATCCCCACCCCCACCTGCCTTCTTCCCAGCTTGTCCTCTCTGCTGTCCAACTGTTGGTCACTATTGTGTTGTTTCTTGCAGAGTTGGTGAGCTCTGAGAGGACAACCACACAGTCATGTCTTGTGCTGGGGACATAGCTTCCCCTACCATCACCCCCCTCATACACTCCCGGCCTGCTGTCCCCAGCAACAACATCTTCCCGAGCACTTACATTGAGCTTGCTACAGGCAAGTGGGGACAGACACACTGAGTAGCTATAGCAGGCTTGCGAATGGTGTACATGTAGATTTTTTACACGTTTGTGTGGTTTTACAGTGAAATTTCTCCATCATGAGACACAACATGTAAATTGCTGTCTGTGCAACTCTTTACCATACCATTTGGTTCACTCAGCACTAAAAATGAACTTAAGTACTGAACTCATAGACCACTCTATTATGTTGACCAGGAAATGATGTGTAGCTTTGCACTCCCGTCAGTCTATCTCATTTTTAGAATTCAGACAAGTGTGTACTTTAAGTCTTTATCACCACTCTCACTTCTTGATTGTCCTCTACTCAAGACATGCACACCCCTGCAGGCTTTGGAACCAGTTATGTCAATATGCTGATGGAACACTGAGCAGAAAAATTTGTGTTTTTCAACAATGTAAATTTTGTTAGAAAAGGTTGCTGTTGGAGGACATTTCCACCTGTCTGCATGTGTTTGAATAAGTTTAATATTCCAGAGAATGATATTGCCACACCCTAGCTTATTCACAGGGGAAATGTTTGTATATAATACACAGTGCTCAGTTGTTTTTGTTTGTAATGCTTATGCAATTTAACACTCAGATTCACCAAAATACAGTGAAAGTTTAATGTGATACTTCATTTTGACTGAAAATAAAAATATCCATCTAACTGAATTATTTAAATGAAAAAAAGAAAGAATTTAATATGTATCTAATTATCTCTCTGTCGTTGAAATTCTTAATGAAATATTAAATCTAATCAAAGTCACAACTTTGAGTAATTCTTGGTTAAAATTTTGTTTAGTTTTTGTCATTGCCACTGGTGCTGAAGATGCAGTGTTGCTCTGAATTTATAATTATAGCTGCACATGTGTTCTGCAGAATCTCCTGACTGCAAGTTGTTCTTCACCACCAATGGTGGCAAGCCCACTCCCTTCCAGCGCAAGACTGGCGGGAAGGAGACGACCTTCAAGTACAAGGGTCCCTTCACATTGAAGGAGGGGAAGAGGATTCTCAAGGCAGTGGCGGTGTCCAGGTGAGGGATTTGCAGTGGACCCAGGTGTAAAAATTGTCACTGGGATTTTATTCCAGTACATGTATAAGTGGCTGAAGTGTTTACTAGATGATATCAAACATCATGCAAAAGTTACATTCATGTCACCCACCAAAGTTTGTTTTTGGAAAAGGAAAGGACTAGGTTATAGATAGAGAAGTAGGGGACCACAAACAATCACATGCACATGCATGAACACACACATGCATGCATGCACACATACATATGCAAGCATGCAAATACATGCATGCACATCACACACACATGTGCATGCATGCATGCACATGTGTGCACACACACACATGCACACACACACACATATGCATGTGCGCACACATATACACATTCACAAACACACTCACATGTGCACACATGCATGCACATGTACACACAAACACACACAAACACACTCACACGTACACACTAACACACTCACAGGTGCACACATGCATGCACACACACACACACACACACACGTACACACACACACACACATGCACACACACACACACACACACACACACACACACACATGCACACACACACATATGCATGTGCGCACACATATATACACATTCACAAACACACTCACATGTGCACACATGCATGCACATATACACACAAACACACACAAACACACTCACACGTACACACTAACACACTCACATGTGCACACATGCATGCACACACACACACACACACACACACACACACACACACACACACACACACACACGCACACACATATGCAGACACAGTCAGGTAACAGTACCATTTCCACTCCCTGATGCTGGCTCATGGCCTCATGCTTGGGTTAATGGCAGTGCTGTAAGCTCTCACAGGTATCCAGTTTTTTTCCTGGGTGGAGAGAAATTATGTGAGTGAAGCACCTTGTCCAAGGATGCAACTCTGGAACTGCGAACCTTCAAACGCTGCACCCACTAGCTGCAAGCCACTGCAGGTTGAGCATGCTAATCATTCAGCCATTTGCTTTTTTTTGACAGATGTGACTTCTATAAAAATCGCTTCAACATTAAACCTACACAATGAAAAGTTTCTGGCAATGACAAACAGAGCAGCTAACATAAAGCATGGTGATATATTTATGTTTCTATTCATAATTTTTTTTACAGAGATGGTCTACTGGAAAGCGCTGTTGTAACAAGGACTTTCAATGTGCAGTTACCACAGGACGACACGACAACAGATGACTATGACTACACTTCCTACAGCAGTTTCTTTGAGACTTCTGACACAGACACAACCTTCAAGTCCAGCTCTACTGCCAAGTCAAAAAAAAAGAAGGTTTGAATTAGATTTTGAATATATTATCATTGGATTAACCGATGTCCCTCAATGGATTAATCCATGTGCCTAGAAAAGAAAGAGTTTGCAGAGACTATTTATCATGTAGACAAAACATAGGAAGCCGTTTTCCATTCATCAGTGATGATGAGGGTGATCTGCAAAGCAAATTTCAAAGCAATTATTTTTTGCTCAAATGTAACTTCTACATTGTCATTAATATAATCCTTATTGCAGGGGAAAGGCATGTAGTCTGTCCTTCCCTTTAAAATGAGTGATAATTTGTTGGTCTTGGAATGTGCTGTGGTATGTGCAGTGCTAGTTCTGTGCATGGAAATTTCTAGACTCAACGGGTCAAAGAGCAATCATGCAACGACCTAGTTTGCAGTGGGCCCTCATAAATAGCTTTGCCCTCCCTTGTGCAAAGTCCTTTAAGGTAATGTAATCCATATTCCCATCATCATCATTGATGTCTTCCTCATCATTAACCTATGACCTCTCTTTATCAGAATAAGGCAGCAAGATTGCCTGCTGCCAGGGAGGCCTGGGCAAGCGATGGAAGGCTGAACAGATTGGACCCTGGAGCTCAAAATGGTAAGGCAATGCAGTTTCCACTCACAGAAATCCACCTCTCTTCTTTCATCATCATCATCTTTTTAGGAAAGATAAGGGTTATGGGAAATGCAGGGATTTGTATAGGGACCAAACTTGTTTGAAAGTTAAAGAAGGACATGACAGAATGAATTTTCTAGCATTTCCTTTGTGGGCTGGGGATAAGATGAGACCCACTGCAATATCCTGATTGGCAACAACAGTTTAAACATAATTATGAAAAAGCTGTACACTAGGAGAGTGCTGTGGATGTTGGAGAATGCACAGTGCTAGTTATATGCCTAGAAAGGGGTGAAGGTGTTGTCACAGGATGACCCTAGCTGTTTGCATCGACCCTCACAGATGGCTTCGCCCCACATGCACAATTGTTTGAACGAATGAGAAAGCTGCACACACTGAACATGACGTAGCGTTTGTTTTGC
>JAWQFJ010017114.1:57500-97500 GCA_034096865.1 Theodoxus fluviatilis
TCCCACTCCTTTAAAGAAAAAAAAAGGAAGGGGGAAAACTGTTGGTGAGTGCAATCATAGAATTGTGTGACAATGTGAAAGGCTTCCTTCTTTCATTCTCATCTCTTTTTTCTTCACAATTTGAATTGTGCCTATTGCTTCTCTTTTAATATTTGGCTGCTTTGTGATATTCATTCTCATTTCAAATTTGTTTTAAAGGTCATTTGTGTCAAGTTGTCTAGTCTAACTGAACTAGCTGCATGAGAGGCCTGCATTAGAAACTAGTCAAGTTAGCCTCAGAACAATGGACCAGGCACAAAGATGTCAAATCTGCACAATCATCAATAAACAGTGAATTCATCTGACAACAGTTAAATTGGAGAACAGTTTTTGAATCTAATTCTTTAGTTGACATTGTCATCTAGGATGGCAATATTTTTGTCATTTGTCACTGTTTACACTGGCACAATCTTTTTGGTTCCATGGCAACCATCTTTTGTTTGTGCAACTTGCCTTCACTAAGTTAGTTTAGATCCCAATACTTGTGAAAATCCTATCCCCTGTAGGATATTATTCTGTATTACTGAAACCTAACAACAACAACAGCAACAAAATTATCCTCAGTTATCACTGCATATATGATTTTAGTTTATTAGACTTTTCAAACATACACATACAAACAAATAAACAAAAACAAACAAACAAAAGCAATTTTTCTGCTTTGGATTGATAGACTCAAAATCATCAGGCAGGCAGAGCAGGTGAAAATGTTAATTCTGCTTTGCAGATTAATCAAGAAAAGTATACATGTTTTTGTTGTTGGCATCCGTCAGTCTCGTGAGACTATGGAGTGTGCACCAGGTTTGGTCAGTCCGGGGTTGAGCGGCAGCGTACTCTGTGGCTGTAGAGCCCGATCCTTGAGCCGCATGCTCTGTTGCACTTGTCGCAAGTGAAGTCTATACATGTATATGATCTACATTTCCCTAGAAAATGATGAACACAGAATATGTTTAAAAGAATTGTACATGTTTTAATTTATTCATGTACATATTTTGAATGACTAACAACCTGTGATCAATGAGGCACTGAAGGATATATTAGATCCATGAAGAGAAACATGATTGCATGTCCTTAGAGTGTATTAAATGGAGACAACTAAAGAATGTTCATCAAACAATGGCAAATAGTCAATGTGCTTATCTTCTCCAGGTTTCCATTGGGGACACCTGGGTAGATTTGGAAAACCACATTCTTACTAGAACATGGCATTGCAGATCTGTGATAATATTGCTGGGTATTGTTGTATTTTTAGCACGCTGTAGGCTTAATTTCATTCAGCCACATTTTCAACACAATACTATTTTCTTTATATAAAAAATTCCCATGTGCATTTTAACCTAATTGGGGTTTTTCATGAGCTTTTTCTTTCTTTATTCACTATGAAGTTCAGCAGCACAGCATATCAATTTATGTAAAGTGCAGTCATTATTTCACTCTTGAATAAAAGTAAATTTTGTCAACAAAGTGTTTTGTGTTTGAATTTATTGGAAAGTGCCTTGAATTACATAATATTATCATAACACTACCTGGGGGTAACCCATTGAATTCAAACATTTGAAACACCCTTTGAACCTTGCACTTATATAAATGATTGGCTGCTTGGCAAAGCAATTGTACGATGTCCCCCCCCCCGCCCCCCCCCCCCCCCCCCCCCCCCCCCCCCCCCCCCCAGTCATGTATCCCACTGCTGATCAATGATAAGAAACCAATAAACAGACAGACAGACAGACAGACAGACAGACAGACAGACAGACAGACAGACAGACAGACAGACAGACAGACAGACTGACAGACAGACAGACAGACAGACAGACAGACAGACAGACAGACAGACAGACAGACAGACAGACAGACAGACAGACAGACAGACAGACAGACAGACAGACAGACAGACAGACAGACAGACAGACAGACAAATCCAACATAATGAACCAACAAACAAACAGAAACATTTGACTTGCATGAGTATAATAATTTAGAAAGATGTGGTTTATCACAAATAAAAGCAGTAGCTTATTTAATCATTTCAAATTATTATCAGGCAAAGTGCAGAAAATAAAACTAGTCACTAGATATGTGAAACAGAAGAACAAAGTAGTTTCCAACAGATATTGCAGACTTTTTTTTTCTCAATTATATATTATTCCTTTTCCTTTAATGATGAATGCACATTTTATGTTGAAATCACCCTTTTGCTTGCATTAGTTAAATCTTTGATATGTTGTTGTGTATGTGTTTCCTTCTCTCTCTCATTCACGCCAGTTTCTAGTGTATTTTTTTGAGGTTGGCTTGATTTCCAGAGCTCTTTGTTCACTCACTAAGATTATGTGTTTCTAATGGTAGGGCTGGTCAATGCCCCCTCATGGACTGAAACCCCTGGCTGCTGGGCTTTCGGGGCCTGCTCCATACAACTGCACATACACCCACTACACATGCATAAATGCACATGCACACATTTCCATGCACACACACACATGCACAAACACGCATGCACACATGCACAAGTACACATGCACATGCACAAGCACACATGCACATGCACACACACACACACTCACACACACACACACACACATGCACAAGCACACATTTCCATGTACATGTGCACACATCAAACACGCACAAAGTAGCACAACTTTATCTGACTGACATTGTTATTTGGACACACTCCCATCCCCCACCCTCCTCCAATAATTCTCTGAGTCCACATTAGATAAAAACAAAACCTGTTCATCTTATTAAAAAGAAAACGTTGAACATCCTCAATTGTTTATCAGAAAACTGAGCTTTGTACCCAGATTGTTCTACAGAGATACCTCCAGACAGTTGTCTTACCTGTGTATTTCAATCAGGGGACTTCAAGGAGAATTTGCTGCACATCTACGCACACATGGTAGAGCACACCAAGAATGACAAGGACTTCAGGATGAAGGTGGCCCAGCCCAAGATTGGCAAGGTACTTCTTGTGACCTGTCTGCAGGCCTGCTAGAACGACGTTTGTTTGTGATAAATCAGTTCAGTAATGTCCTTGTGCTTTTGAAGCGCTGCAAGTATTCTGGATTTTCATGTCGTGTTTAGATTAAAAGGACCCTGAAAATAACATCCTTGTCTGTTGAGAGAGAAGGAGGGAGAGAGAGAGAGAGAGAGAGAGAGAGAGAGAGAGAGAGAGAGAAGAGAGAGGGGAGAGAGAGAGAGAGGGAAAGAGACGAGAGGAGAGAGAGAGAGAGAGAGAGAGAGAGAGAGAGAGAGAGAGAGAGAGAGAGAGAGAGAGAGGGGGGTGGGGTGGGGGTGGGGGGTGAGTGGTCCAATGTAGGGATGGAGAGTCTGATGGAGAGAAAGAGGTGACAGAAAAAGAAACAGGACAATGGAAGAGCAATAGAGCCTAGCAAATCTTTGTGGTTCCCTTATATAAGGATGGTTGGTGGCTGTTCATGGAACATCTGTCAATTCCATATTAGGACAGTAAATCTGTCATATAGGGACTCATATTTCACTTCAACTGCGCCAAATGGAACTCACATTCTACAGCTAATTGAATCTTTTTTCAAATTTGGGCCTAGTACAGACATAGGCCTATGTTCTTATTTTGGGATTTATTTTCTCACAAAAATGATTTTTGAGATATTGCCTTTTTATGGAAGATCATCACCCATTTTTTCCTTCTGTGAAACTCTCCATAATTCTGCAGTGCCTGTAACAATGTATGCAATCTTGCAGCTGCTGGAGGCGAACTTTGTGGATGAGGGCGATGGATTCACACTCACTGTGGTGATGTCTAAACCGGGAGTAAAACGTAAGACTCTCTTTGCATTCTAATGCTCACTGTTGCCATTTCTAGTGGTATGATTATCTCCTGTATACTAGACTGGGTATAGGATACTCCCAGTTTGCACCTGGAATGTCGAGACGAATCCAATGGATAATTTCAAAACAGGTTTTATTTTCGCAGTTGACGCCTCACCCAGGGCCGCGTTGCATAGGCGCGAGGTCTTCCGAGGCATAGACCGGTGTCAACATGTGTCAACTTTTGACTGTCTTTACATCTGTTTTTATCATGTTGACATCCGACTGTTCCTCGCAAGATCTTGCAAGATACTAGTGTAAGCAGCGCAGGCCAGGTCTGATTTACATTTTGCAGTCTTGTGACAAATTTTTCTGTATTCTCACCATGACTAACCCCACCCTCTCTCTCTCTCTCTCTCTCTCTCTCTCTCTCTCTCTCTCTCTCTCTCTCTCTCTCCTCTCTCTTCTCTCTCTCTCTCTCCCACCTCCCTCGTACCCCCCCCCCCCCCTCTCCTTCCCTCTCCCTCTCTCCTTCTCTCATTCTTCTCTCTATCTCACTCTCTATCTCTCCGTCTCTCTCTCTCTCTCTCTCTGCCTCTCCCTCGCTTTTTTCTCTCTCTCTCTCTCTTCTCTCTCTCTCTCTGTCTCTTTCTTTCTTTCTGTTCTTCTTTCTCCTCTCTCATCTCTGGCTCTTGCTTTCTTCTCTTCCTCTCTCTCTTCCTGCTCTTTCTTCTTTCTTTCTTTCCTTTCTTCTCTTCTCTCTCTTTCTCTCTCTCTCTCTCTCTCTCTCTCTCTCGAATCGTCTCCCTCTCTCTTCTCTCTCCCTCTCTCTCTCTCTCTCTCCCTCTCTCGCTCTGCTCTCCCTCTCACTCTCTCCTCTCTCTCTCTCTCTCTCTCTTTCTCTTTCTCTCTCTCTGTCTGTCTGTCTCTCTGTCTCTCTCTCTCTCTCTCTCTCTCTCTGTCTGTCTGTCTCTCTCTCTCATACACGCACACACACACACACACACACCAGATCACACCTATCTGGTACTTCATGTTACTTAAGTTGCGGTTATCTGCTCCTGACGAGACGACTTTTGATTGCAGGTGGGACAGCAAAGAAACCGCCACCTAAGAAGGCTGACAGCGGGTCAGATACAAAGAAGCCGAAGCCTTCACCACCCCCAGCACCAGTCAAGCCCAAGGAACCAGTCAAGCCCAAGGAACCAGAGCCACCAAAGCCCAAGGAACCAGAGCCACCAAAGCCCAAGCCCAAGAAAAAATCAGATCCATATTACGAGATGGAGACAGAGAACCTTGATGTAAGCTCTCTTTGTTTAATGTTAGATTATGCACGGCCTCATGACTGATACTCATTTTGTATTATAGCATTGCTCTCTGATTAGACCTCTCAGATGCTAAAGTTCAGATGGCCAAATTAGTTCTTGTTTTAGATTCGAGATCGGGTGTTTTTGTCTGCCTCCTGCTGAGTTTTGGTTTTGTATCAGGAACCTTCCTCCCTTTCAAGTACTTTGTCTGGTAGCATTGTATGAGACAAAATGCTGGGAGATTCGAATGAAGATAGTTATAGGAAAGTAATTGGTGTTGATTTTATATGGCAACTCATCACCTTTACAGTCACTTTACACCAAAGGCAAGCTGATTATTGTCGATCAGAAAAGAAAGAAGGATTCGGGACTCATTGGTTTGGTATGTTAGTCAAGCGGTGTCTCTCCACCATATGTTGCTGGATTGTAAGTTGCAACTCTCATGATATTTTTCAGGTGGAAGGAACAGTAAAGCCTTATGGCAAATTCAATGCAGAACAGGATGCAGAAGTTCTCCGTGAAGCAATGAAAGGGTTGGGTATGTAATATGTGATCGTCTTGACGTTGCTTTCTTTTTATCATGAATGGTCTATGAGTTTGACAACATGCACTTCACCTGTTCTTGCGTCTGTGTTTGATAGAAGAAATATGAGAAGTTCTGGGACTGTATTTAAGACAGTCGGTTAGTGAAGTGCCGCATTACATTGTGGCTACAGCAGTGGTACCTTACTATTGGTTTTTGTGTCTGTCTTTTGCTGTCTGTACCTTGATGTCTCAACGCTTGGCTCGCAGTCTTAGGTGGGACTTAAACATCTCCACGTGATGTACCATTCCACTTCTTGAATGCTGTGATGCCTGCAGAGATGTATTCTAAACAGCTGCCATGTTTACTTACATTTCATTTTCCTTTGACTTTGAGCTAGTGAGGAGAGTCTGAACTGCACCTCACTCATAGTTTCAATGACTTTTGTAACATTGATGCTTTGTAGGTACTGATGAGGATGCCATCATCAACGTGCTGGCGTACAGATCCAACCCACAGAGGGTGGAGATTGCACATACTTTCAAGACAATGTTTGGGAAGGTGGGTGACCCTATCCTTGTTAGAGCTCACTCACAGCTCTCACGAGCGAGTATACATGTATTCTACTTTGGAGGTTGGAACAGTTCTGCATCGCTGGTGTGGACAGAATAAGAGAGAAACTGTTCATCGATCATTAAGTTCTATTTTAATATCTTTTCTTTTGATCATCATTTTACAATTCTGTTTAGCACAAAGACGGTTCTACCCGTTCTGTGACTTGATTTAGACAAGAGAAAGTAAGTCTACAGGAAACTTTTCATCATTGAAAGTCTTTACTAATGTATTTGGTAACTTCTAATTGATGTGGGTCAATTAATCTGTCAATTGGAGGGCCGGGCAGTCTTGCTCAATTGGTTGGTCGGTGGGCCAATTCTTAGGGCCAGTCATTTTGGTAGGACCGGTAGGAAGGGGTGAGAAAGTGGAATGGATGCGTTTGTGAGATCGGGTAGAAGAGGTTTATCTGATCACACCATTCAGACCGAGTGGGTCGGTCAGTCTGTGAGGTTTGTCAGGTTGGAAAGGTTGAATGAGCTGGTCTTTCGGTTTAATTGCTTGATCAGGATAATTGTGTAAATTGGACTGGTCTGACAATTTGACTGTCCTTTTGGTTGGAGGATGGGCTGTTGATGGGTTGGATGGTCAGGCGGTCAGTGGATCTATGCATCAATGACATAATCAGTCAATGATATGAGTAGTCACTTAACAAACTAGTCGGCCCCAACATTAAATTACTATTCAGTCAGTGTGTCTGTTGCTAACTTGGCGTGTTCATCCGCAGCCTGGTTGCATGCTCCCCAGAGAGTTGAGATGGTGTTGGAGTGATAAAAAGGGGCAGTCCGATGACCAGGGGGTAAATGTGTGCGGTTTGAGCATCCATCAATGAGTGGAAATATAAAAAAGTATACCTTTACCTTTACCTTCACACAGGACCTGTATGAAGAGCTGAAGAGCGAGCTGAGTGGAAACTTCGCAAGCACAGCCAAGGTGCTGCTGCTTCCACCAGCTGAAGTGGACGCCACCTTCCTGAGGAAAGCAATCAAGGTAGGCTGCTGCATGATCCCTCCTCCTTTCCTCTTCCCCTCCCTCCTGCCCTCCTTCTATCTTGCCTTCCTCCCTTGTTCCCTTTTCCTTGCTTCCTGTCTTCCTGATCCTCCATCTCGTTCCTTCCTTCTCCCCTTCATTCCTTTGTGCTAGTCTTTGTTGTCTGCAATTCAGCTTCTTCGTGTTCACACCTGTGGCTACGTCACTGGTAAAATTTGTTACTGTATTCTGTAGTCTCGAACGTGACTAGTTCTCGCATGATGTATCAATTCAGACAGTAGCATGGAGTCGGACTTGTAGCTATGGGAGCATACCATTATCGTGGAGTGAAACTTTGCATACTTATTGTCTTTTATTTCAGGGCCTTGGAACTGACGAAGATACCCTTATTGAAATCCTCTGCACCCGGTCCAATGCTCAGATAAAAGAAATCATCAAAGTGTACAAAGAAAGTGAGTGTTTCCTTTTTCAGTTTATTTACTCTCGTAAATGAGTCTTAATGTTCTTTTGCAAGTTAAACAACATATACAGCTAGAATTACTTAAAGTTAAATGAACTGAACTTTTTGTGCTGTGCAATGCCAATAAGTAGCATTGATTACCAGAAAAAGAGACAGCTAACTTCTTCTGATAATAATGGCTCTTAGAGATAGCCTTCTAACTCTAGAGTTCATCAGTATTACAGTCCTACTGAATGATTTTCCTCAGAGTAGAGTAGAAAGTCACTTTACATCTCATCGTTCCAACATTCCTAATGTACATCTCCAAATTAGGACTGCAACAAAGACGTAAAGTACGAACTTATTGCTTCTTTAGTCAATTTTAAAAAAAATCATAGCACTCTGCTGAAGATCCTCTTGAAACTCAGAGCTTTACAAGGGCACGGAAAAAACCCATCATGGCATCATCGCTTGAGATTTTGTAATGACAATTGCACTAAGGGTACTCGGAGAAATGAATATTCGACAGTGGCAAAGACAAGGGCATCGTTGTTTCTGCACTGTAAATACCCTCCTAATGAAAGTCTTCTTCAACTTCAGAGTTTAATAAGAATCTGGATATTAAATCCTCGCTTCTTTACATTAGATTTCATGGTTACAGCAATCCTACATAATTTTGTTTTATATTCAGAATTCAGCAGGTATGCACCTACGGAAACAATTGCTTATTCACTGGATATTACATTGATACAGTCACCTTTTAAAAACTCCAATTCCACTTCAGAGTTCAACAATGACCTGGAGAAGGACATCATAGGGGACACATCTGGACACTTCAAGCGACTGCTGGTGGCTCTGGTCCAGGCGAACCGCAGCGACAGCAGCGAGGTGGACCGCAACAAGGCTCACCAGGACGCCAAGGCTCTGTTCGAAGCAGGAGAGAAGAAGTGGGGCACGGACGAGTCTCGCTTCAACGTCATCCTCGTGTCCCGCAGTTACGCCCAGCTGCGAGCGACGTTCGAGGAGTACAAGAAGATCTCCAAGAAGGACATCGAGGAGGCGCTGAAGGCCGAGATGTCCGGAGACCTGCTGCAGGGAATGCTGACTGTGGGTGAGTATCGTCGAGGAACGTCTGAGTTGGAATAATTGCGTGGAAAACTATGATTTCTTTATTTGACAACGATCATGAGGATGACGATGACGACGACTTTGAGGATGACTATGCTGCTGCAGATGATGATAATGATGACGACGACGACGACGATGATGATGACGATGATGATGATGATGATGATGATGATGATGATGATGATGATGATGATGATGATGATGATGATGATGATGATGATGATGATGAAGATGATGATGAAGATGATGATGATGATGATGATGATGATGATGATGATGATGACGACGACGATGATAACGATGACGATGACGATGACGACTACGCTGCTGCTGCTGCTGATAACAACCACGGCTGTGCTGTTGCAGTGCGCTGTGTGAAGAACAAGGCTGGCCACTTTGCCAGGCAGCTGCAGAAGGCCATGAAAGGGGTGGGCACTGACGACGACAGGCTGGTGCGCATCGTGGTGACGCGCTGTGAGATCGACATGGTGCAGATCAAGGGAGAGTTCCAGACCCTCACGGGACAAACCCTGGAACAGTTTGTGGCGGTAAGTGTCGGCAGCACTTTATTTCCTTCGGAACTTTCTGCTGCTCTTCCTGTTATTCAATTATTCAGTCAGAAAAGAAAGAAAGAAAAAAGCTGGACCTGAGACGGGGACTGAACCCATGACCTCCAGGTTGATGTTCGAGCATCGATAGATTGCCTTGGACCATCCAAATCATCATAGCTGGCTTCAAGCAATTTCTACGTCTAAGCTGCCTTTTTTAGTATGATAAGTTATGGTTGGGTGTGGCGATGTCGCGAGTTGCTTTATTGTTACTGCTCGTTTCAGAACGACCTCTCTGGTGACTATCAAAAAATCATCCTTGCCGTCATCAGTGGACTTCCCCCACCCGAAAGCCAGGCCAAGTGTGAGTAGATAAGCAGCAAAATGGTGAGGGTAGGGGTGGGGATGGAGGTGAGGGGATGGAAAGGGAAGGAAAGAAGAATTAAAGGACAAGGTATCTGACGGAAGACTGACCTGTAAATTAGAGTCAAGAGGCACATATCACAAGTGAGATTGACAGAGAGATCCACAGAGAAACAAACATACAAGTAGGCACTTTGAGATAAGAGACAGGAAAACTGATAGATGTGTAGACAGACAAACTTTCGAAACATCACATGACAACGATGACTTAAAAACAACAACAAGGTTCTTCATACCTTAACTTAAAAATAGTTTAATTAATAGTTTATTTTGTGTCCGTGTTGCAGTGCTCTTCACTCTTTTGATGATTCGTGTGGTACTTATTGTAGTTTTCAAGTAATTTTCTTGTGTTTTGTTGAACAAAAGAATATTCAGCATAGATCAGCACAGCATCAAAGAGACTTAATTTTATTCTCAGTGTTTTTTGTGTTTTTAATCCTGAACTTGGCATTGCTTGTTTTTAGCTGGAAAAGGCTTTGTGGAATCAGTGAAAAACAAAACTGAGGAAGAACTTGATGCGGAAGTCAGAATGGAAACAGAGAACATTGTGGTGAGTCCCAATGCCCCTCTGCCAGTCTTTAGCCTGGAACAATAACTCTGCGTTTTCAGTTGCCTTAAATACAAAGTGCAGAATGGACCAAGGCTATCCTACATAGCTCGCCTTATGTAAAAATCACGGGGGTGATGATGAAGCAATGAAATTATGCAAAAAAGATAGTCATTCTTAAGTGAAATAGAAGAATCCATATTAGAAGCACACAGGATCCTCTGTTATCAACATTCACCCAAAGACCTATAAAGACACGAGCTAGTCAAGCCGACTATCTGTAAGAATTGGACCATCGGACAAATGAAACAAGTTAAAACATTGCAGTAGTAGACAAAGTCGCTACAAATACAGGACAAAGCTTGCAAATGTTCGACGTACATGTAGAAGTTTTCCACAGGCACTGAGAAAAGACACAGAGTAAGACTAGGACGGAACAGCTGGGCATTCAAGTGAAACGTTTTGCTTGCAGGAGACTCCCACGATGACTCCTTTCTCGGGTTTCAATGCAGAGCAAGACTGCGAGGCCCTGAACAAAGCCATGAAAGGCTTCGGTACTGTATTGCTGCCTCCTTTACCACTCGTTTGCTTCCATTCTCTCGTCTTGTTTCTTGTAATGGCCATACTTCTCTCCTTACTATCTTCTTTTGTAAAGTGTATTTATCCGGCACACACCATACACAGACACACACACACACTCACGTGCACACCCACACACACGCACACACGCACGCACACACGCACGCACGCACACACGCATGCACGCACACACGCATGCACACACACATACACGCACACATACATGCACACACACACACGCATACATGCACACACACACACACGCACGCACGCACACATACACACACACACACGCACACACACACATACATGCACACACACATGCGCACACACACACGCACGCACGCACGCACACATACACATGCATACATGCACACACACACATGTGCACACACACACACACTCACGCATGCACGCACACATACACACACACGCACACACACACACATACATGCACACACACACACGCGCGCACACACACATACATACACACACACACACACACACACATACACACACATGCACATTTAAAAAAATTGGAATGTAGAAATCTCTAAAGTTGTATTCACAGTAACTGGCAATATTCCATCACCTTAGTAAACCATCATGTCAACAACAAAAAAGTGATCAATTTGTTATACAGTTGACACGCATGGCCCATAGTATGAATTAATGCTACTGCAAATCGATAAGATTCAACTTTCAATGCAAATATCATGATAACAGAGGATTGCAGTTTTGCGACATGCCCTTCATAATGTTATCCATTGTTTGTTGCTATGATTTTGTTTAATGTGTCTCTCTCGTTTTGATTCCAGGGACTGATGAGAAAGCCATTATAGACATTCTGGGCTACAGATCCAATGCCCAGAGAGTAGAGATTGATCGTACATTCAAGACCATGTTTGGAAAGGTATATGAATACATCAGTTTTCAGCAGCTGAACAATGTAAACTTATACCCATTTCTCCCCAGTGCATTCACCATAACAAGTTTAAAACAGAGTAATCTGACATTGCATTAGCTGAATGAATTGTATTTGTCCATCTTCTATCCATTCTTCTATCTCTGTGTGTGTGCATATGGGTGTGTCTGTGGGTATGGATGCATGTGTGTGTGCGTGTGCGTGCTTGTGATCGTGTGTGTGTGTGTGTGTGTGTGTGTGTGTGTGTGTGTGTGTGTGTGTGTGAGAGAGAGAGAGAGAGAGAGAGAGAGAGAGAGAGAGAGAGAGAGAGAGAGAGAGAGAGAGAGAGAGCCTATGCCAGCGCACCTAAGTGTACATGCATTTGTGAATACCTTTGAGCATGTTTACCAGAAATAACAATGCGAATTGTATTAATTTGACATATGCCTTAGGGAATATACTCCATTTTAATCACTCATTTTGTGATTTTCTGCATATGCCAGGATCTGACAACAGAGCTGAAGTCGGAGCTCAGTGGCAACTTCTGTACTTTGTGTGTGGACCTGCTGTTGCCACCAGCAGATTTCGATGCCAAGAAGCTCAACAAGGCCATCAAGGTGAGATACACTGTGTACACAATTCATTTGCCCCCTTAAAACAAGCAAATTAGGTAACCAATATCAAGAATCTGTAAAATATTCATGGTATGTGACTCTTCAAATAACTAAAGATTTTAACACTTGAAAATTTGTTTGAAAAATATTTTTCATGGTTTTGCAAAGTTTATCATGCTTCAAGTACAAAGTGTTTATAAATGAATTGCATGTTTCAGTGAGGATGCTGTGGGTACTAGAAAATCGCATTTCACGCTTCTTCTGCACTCTAAAAACGCATCAATTTACTGTAATTATTGTAAACATCGTAATACATTTTTCATGAAATGATTCTTTCAACTGTTTTAATAGGCTTAGCAATACCACTATTTTGGGTGTGTGTGACTCCTTTAGGGTCTCGGAACGGATGAGAAGGTGTTGGTGGAAATCATATGCACACGAACCAATGCACAACTGCAGAAAATCAAGGAGGTCTACAAACAAAGTAAGGGATTGACCTCACATTGCATACGGCCATGGAAAAAAAAGTTGCTGGAGGAATGTCATATAAGCAGTGTTAGCAAACATTCTCATGAAGTAAATATGATAGTAGGAATGAGTCACTATTCAAACGTTTTCTTTGATAAATGAATTGGATAATCCAGAAGACAATTTTCCAAAGAGGGCTGCTCATCAGATTTTTGACTCACATGCGAAGCAAAAGTGAGTCTATGTACTGAGCCGTGTCGTCCGTCCGTCCGGGCGTCCGTCCGTCCGTCCGGGCGGGCGTCCGTCCGTCCGTCCGTCCGTCCGTAAAAAACTTAAACGTTGGATTTTTCTCGGAGACTATTAAGTCTATCAACACCAAATGTGGCATGATGGTGTATGATGACAAGGCCTCAAAAAATATACATAGTGACTTGACCTTGCTTCAAGGTCAAGGTCACAGGAGCCATAAATGTGGTCTCAAAAACAGTCATTTTTGACTCACATGCGAAGCAAAAGTGAGTCTATGTACTGAGCCGTGTCGTCCGTCCGGGCGGGCGGGCGGGCGGGCGTCCGTCCGTCCGTCCGTCCGTCCGTCCGTCCGTCCGTAAAAAACTTAAACGTTGGATTTTTCTCGGAGACTATTAAGTCTATCAACACCAAATGTGGCATGATGGTGTATGATGACAAGGCCTCAAAAAACATACATAGTGACTTGACCTTGCTTCAAGGTCAAGGTCACAGGAGCCATAAATGTGGTCTCAAAAACAGTCATTTTTCACATTTTCCCAATTTTCTCCCACGTTATTGAGAATGGCGACCTTAGCTACAAGTGGTATATAGGTCAAAGCAAGCCCTATCTTTTGATACCAGTTTGGTTGACCTTGCTTCAAGGTCAAGGTCACAGGAGCTCTTCAAAGTTGGATTGTATACATATTTTGAAGTGACCTTGACCCTGAACTATGGAAGATAACTGTTTCAAACTTAATAATTATGTGGGGCACATGTTATACTTTCATCATGAGACACATTTGTTCACATATCATCAAGGTCAAGGTCACTTTGACCCTTATGAAATGTGACCAAAATGGGGTAGTGAACCACTAAAAGTGACTATATCTCATGGTAGAAAGTGCCAATAAGCACCATTGTGCTTCCTATGTCTTGAATTAACAGCTTTGTGTTGCATGACCTTGGATGACCTTGACCTTGGGTCAAGGTCACATGTATTTTGTTAGGAAAAATGTGTAAAGCATTTCTTAGTGTATGATGTCATTGGTAGGTTTAGTTGTTTGACCTTGACCTTGAAGGTCACCTGAAGGTCAAGGTCATATAAAGGTCAAGGTCATATAAAGGTCAAGGTCAAGCATGTGAGTCGTATGGGCTTTGCCCTTCTTGTTCACATTTTCCCAATTTTCTCCCACGTTATTGAGAATGGCGACCTCAGCTACAAGTGGTATATAGGTCAAAGCAAGCCCTATCTATTGATACCAGTTTGGTTGACCTTGCTTCAAGGTCAAGGTCACAGGAGCTCTTCAAAGTTGGATCGTATACATATTTTGAAGTGACCTTGACCCTGAACTATGGAAGATAACTGTTTCAAACGTAATAATTATGTGGGGCACATGTTATACTTTTATCATGAGACACATTTGGTCACATATCATCAAGGTCAAGGTCACTTTGACCCTTATGAAATGTGACCAAATTGGGGTAGTGAACCACTAAAAGTGACTATATCTCATGGTAGAAAGTGCCAATAAGCACCATTGTGCTTCCTATGTCTTGAATTAACAGCTTTGTGTTGCATGACCTTGGATGACCTTGACCTTGGGTCAAGGTCACATGTATTTTGGTAGGAAAAATGTGTAAAGCATTTCTTAGTGTATGATGTCATTGGTAGGTTTAGTTGTTTGACCTTGACCTTGAAGGTCACCGGAAGGTCAAGGTCATATAAAGGTCAAGGTCAAGCATGTGAGTCGTATGGGCTTTGCCCTTCTTGTTTTCTTTATTTACAAAATATCGATTTCTGCAATGAAATAATTGCAGCTAATGTTGATCATTTTCCTGGATTGATTTTCCAGAATAACGAAATAAATAAATATAACACACAATAACTTTCTGCACTGTTTCTTCCTTTTAAGGGTTGCTGTTCAATCCATTAGTGTTATAGTTAATTGCTGCAGTTTTTGAAAGAAGTTGTTAATCTCTTCTGCCAGCCTTCGGAAAAGATCTGGAGACGGATGTTGCTGGTGACACTTCAGGCCACTTCAAACGTTTGCTTGTGGGCTGTCTGCAGGTAAATCCGGTCTTCGGAAAGAAAGATGAACACACAGAGACACAGGCTCTGATGACAGACAGACATGTCCACCGACACGCAGACACATAACTATGCATGCTCTCTCTCTCTCTCTCTCTCTCTCTCTCTCTCTCTCTCTCTCTCTCTCTCTCTCCTCTCTCTCTCTCCCCTCTCTCTCTCTCTCTCTCTCTTCTCTCTCTCTCTCTCTCTCTCTCTCTCTCTCTCTCTCTCTCTCTCTCTGTCTCTCTCTCTCTCCTCTCTCCACTCTCTCTCCTCTCCTCTCCCTCCTCTCCTCTCTCTCCTCTCCTCTCTCTCCACTCTCTCTCCTCTCTCCTCTCTCTCTCTCCTCTCTCTCTCTCTCTCTCTCTCTCTCTCTCTCTCTCTCTCTCTCTCTCTCTCTCCTCTCTCTCCTCCTCTCTCTCTCTCTCTCTCTCTCTCTCTCTCTCTCTCTTTCTCTCTTTCTCTCTGTCTCTCTCTCTGTCTCTCTCTCTTCTCTCTCTTCTCTCTCTTTCTCCTTCTCTCTCTTTTCTGTCTCTGTCTGTCTGTCTGTCTCTCTCTCTTTCTTTCTCTCTCTCTCTGTGTTTCTCTCTCTCTCTCTCTCTCTCTCTCTCTCTATCTCAATCCTCTGCCTCTCTCTGTCTCTGTCTCTCTCTGTCTCTCTCTGTGTGTGTCTCTCTCTCTCTCTGTCTCTCTCTCTGTCTCTCTCTCTCTCTCTCTCTCTCTCTCTCTCTCTCTCTCTCTCCCTCGTGCTGATATGGTTGGCTGGCTCAATGGAAAACCGACGAAGCACTTTTCTTGACCCGTCACTTATTTCTAAATGTATCATATTTTTGAGCCAGCACTGATTTAGGACACTATTTTAGAAAATGTTATCACGTCTTTCTATGCACACAAAAAGCTCATGACTGACTCAGCAGTCCAAGGCGTAGAGAAGTTACACGAGGCTCAGCTGAGTGTGGACTTTGCTGTACGAAACCACTGTCTTTAATTCTATCATTTTCAAAATACACGTGCAGGCCAACCGGGAAGAGAGCTCGACCTTCGACCGGAACAAAGCCAAGCAGGACGCTCAGGCCCTGCTGGATGCTGGGGAGAAAAAGTGGGGAACCGATGAGTCGCGCTTCAACGTCATCCTGGTGGCCAGAAGCTACGCCCAGCTGCGAGCCACGTTCCAGGAGTACGCCAAGCTGGCCAACAAGGACATCGAGGACACCATCAAGTCTGAGATGTCGGGCGACCTGAAGGAAGGCATGCTCGCCATCGGTAAGTAGTTATCATGTATTGTTATTTTCTATCACAGAATTATCGAGAGAGCAGACGGAGGGTTTAGGTCAGCCTGCAGTGTTGCAAATTTTCCCCCTTGGTAAAAAAAGAGAAGAAAATAAGTATATCTTCTGATGCAGGTGATGGTTGTCTCCAGAACATAAACAAAGCAACAAAGTCTTTTAGTGCTAATTACTGCATTTTATTTGATTCATCGATTTTCCTTGTTGTTTTAACCAACTGGGCGCTTGGGTTTAATTTCCTAGTGGTATGATGTTGACTGGCGCCTTCCCTTTTCACTTTTCAGTCAGTGCTGAAGAAAATTGTGAATGTAGCGTCGTAGGAAAAAGTACTTCTGTCAGTGCTGAATTTTCTTTTAAAATGTAGCGTCGTATAGAAAAGTAATTTTCAATCAGTGCTGAAGAAAATTTTGAATGTAGCGTCGTAGTAAAAAGTAATTTTCAGTCAGTGCTGAAGAAAATTTTGAATGTAGCGTCGTACATATATATGTTTATTAGATATATTGTATTCAGTTGTGCTTTAATTTAAAAAAACACACGAATTCTTTCATCACCAAGAAGATATTCCATCTTTGTATGTTTTCCCCCAATCTTTATTTCTTGAATACAACCCTTTACACGTGGAGGATGGGATAATCTGGCATACCAACATAAACCAAGCTGAGTTTATGTAGGTGCAACTGGCTATAAACAAAACCGAGGAATGAAACATCGTACGTCTCCTTTCCAGTTCAGTGCATCCGTGGCCGGGCCTCCCACTTTGCAAGCGAACTGTACCGTGCCATGAAGGGTCTAGGCACGGACGACGACACACTGATGCGCGTGGTGGTGTCCAGGTGCGAGGTGGACATGGTCCAGATCAAGGAACAGTTCCAGGCCAACTACAAACAGACCCTGGGCATGTTTATCAAGGTCTGTAGAGAGAAGCGGATGCAATTGTTATAGCTTGGAAATCGTCTCAGAGAATGGTCATTTCTGACAAATAATTATATTCTTTTTCCCTCTCTCTGTTACTGCTCCAGCTCAATCTCTAGCCTTTTCTCCATTACCTCCTCCTTCCCCCCCCCCCCCCCCCCCCCCAGCTCCTCCTCTTGCTATGTTTTACCTGTTTGTGCTCAGACACTGACTCCACTTGTTCATTGTCTTTTTGTTCCGTCTCTGCTTCTCCTCTTTCCCGTTGTCCTACTGCTTTTTATCTTTGTGATACCGGCATCAAAATCTGCCACAGATGAATAACGTCTTTTTTACCTCCGACGACTTAGAGGTAAGTGTAAAGGCCGTGAGTAGAGGCCTTGATTTGCCAATTTTTCTTCGTGGGTGACTGAACAGAACATGCATGATATACTGATGGCCCATAGCTTTTGAAAAAGTTTGATGATGCAGTTGAAGTTGTGTCGGAACCTCACATTACGATCGATTGAGTAGTGAGGAAAGTTTCGTTTATATTGAAATTTGTCTTGCATTACCCGATAATCTAAGTGGAAAGATCTCCATGATAATTCTAAGGTTAGTTGGTCCTTCTGGTGCTTTGTTTTAAGATTGTAGGAAGAGTGTAGAATGGCTGAACACAAAAATTGTTGTTTACAGATTTGTCAAACTCCAATTTTTGCTATGTGGTTTTGTGACGCTAAATCTACGTGAAAGATTGGTAGTTGTTTGATTAGCTCTACCTCCATGCCTTGGGATTATCTTGGTTTGACGAAATTTTATCAACGTACATGTTGAGAACATTGGGAATGTCAGGAATTTTAAAGTCTTTCCCGATTGTCAAATAATAATAATAATGGATATTTCTATAGCGCTTATTCTCAGGTGAGCTCTAAGCGCTTTACAATCTCGTTCACATATCACAAGCAATCAGATACAAGCAAATCACGTAGGCAATCAACACTAGCAGCAAAATCACGTACAATCAGAGCAAGCATACAAACACATACCTTTAACAAGCAAGCAGGCAGAATAATCAAACACAGTTGAAGCAAGCATACAACAAAAGAAAATAAACAAACAAGCAGGCTAAATAATCGAACACAATCAAGCAGGCATACCAACACAGTAAATAAACAAGCAAGCAGAAAACCAATCGACAATCTAAACAAGAATGAAATAAGCAAATGAAGAGAACAAACAAGCAAGCAAACACAAACGAGATAAGTGAATCAAAAACAAAATATTTACAAAATATAATTACGAGAATATGTACGAGGAGCTGTGAAGTTGAGCGGGTGGGGTTAGTGGGAGGGAGGGGTGGGGGGGGGGGGGGGCTATTTGGCAGATGTGTATGCAAGAGAGAACAGGTGTGTCTTTAGATCAGCGCGGAAAGAGACAGACTCGGAAGAGGGATACAGACAAAGATTAGCAGGGAGAGAGTTCCAGACGAGAGGAGCAGAGGCAAAGAAAGAGCGGTCACCAAAAGATGATTTCATTTTACGAGGGACGAGGATGATGGTGTTTGCTGAAGAGCGAAGTGTTCTGCGTGGCGTGTGTCTATGAGGGCTGTGAGGTATGCGGGTCCTGTCTGTGTGAATGCGTTGAAAGATAAGCATGCAATTTTGTAAATGATACGTTCCTCGACACGGAGTCAGTGTAGTTTCTGAAGGTAGGGGGTGATATGCTCAAATTTGCGGACTCTACAGATCAGGCGAGCGGCGTTGTTCTACAGTTTTTGTAACCTGTCAATGAGATACTCGGGACAGCCATAAAGCAGAGCATTACAATAATCTAGCTTGGATAGAATGAACGCTGAGACAAGGGTCTTGGCCGCTTGCTCAGAGAGGTAGTGACGGATTGAACCGATGCGACGGAGCTCAAAGTTCACAGAACGAATGATGGTCTGAACCTGTGCATGCATAGTGAGGTGGGAATCTAAGGTAACGCCTAGATTTTTCACTGTGTCAGAAAAGGGGACAGTAGCATTGCCGATGGTGATGGACTCTGGGAGCTGGACAGAGGTAGACATGCGTGGTGAGGAGGCAATCATTACCTCGGTCTTCTCATCATTTAATTTCAGCTTATTGAATGTCATCCATGACTTGACGTCAAGGATACATGCTTGCATTGAGTGCATTAGAGTGTCGAAACTCTTGGGATCACCCGACTTTTGCGCCTGCGTATCATCTGCATAAGAATGACGAAGAACCGAATGGGCAGTCATGATATCGGGTTTATATAAAACGTGCATCGGCCACATCGGCGCTATCGGCGACTATCGGCGACTATCGGCGGCTATCGGCGACTATCGGCCCAGCTATCGGCACTTTTGAGAATACAAACAGTTCTGACGATTAAATATTGATGTATAGCGGACAACATTGTTGATATGATCTACACTCACCGTAATGACCCTCCTTATCTTTCTACCAATCTGGCCGCTACAGGCTCAAGTAGACTCACATACACATTCCTGATGGTTTTGTTGTGCGTGAATCAATGACTTGTACATGTATGTATTTATTATTTTTGTCTCTTTTATTACTATTCCTACCATGCACGCTGGAAAGAATGTTTCCATTTTTGACTCACATGCGAAGCAAAAGTGAGTCTATGTACTCACCCGTGTCGTCCGTCCGGGCGTCCGGGCGTCCGGGCGTCCGGTAGTCCGGGCGTCCGGGCGTCCGGGCGTCCGTGAAAAACTTTAACGTTGGATTTTTCTCGGAGACTATTAAGTCTATCAACACCCAATTTGGCATGATGGTGTATGATGACAAGGCCTAAAAAAAAATACATAGCGACTTGTCCTTGCTTCAAGGTCAAGGTCGCAGGGGCCATAAATGTTGTCTAAAAAACAGTCATTTTTCACATTTTCTCAATTTTCTCTAAAGTTTTTGAGATTGGATCCCTCACCAATATATGGTATATAGGGCAAAGTAAGCCCTATCTTTTGATACCAGTTTGGTTGACCTTGCTTCAAGGTCAAGGTCACAGGAGCTATTCAAAGTTGGATTGTATACATATTTTGAAGTGACCTTGACCCTGAACTATGGAAGATAACTGTTTCAAACGTAATAATTATGTGGGGCACATGTTATACTTTCATCATGAGACACATTTGGTCACATATCATCAAGGTCAAGGTCGCTTTGACCCTTATGAAATGTGACCAAAATGGGGTAGTGAACCACTAAAAGTGACCATATCTCATGGTAGAAAGTGCCAATAAGCACCATTGTGCTTCCTATGTCTTGAATTAAGAGCTTTGTGTTGCATGACTTTGATGACCTTGACCTTGGGTCAAGGTCACATGTATTTTGGTAGGAAAAATTTGTAAAGCATTTCTTAGTGTATGATGTCATTGGTAGGTTTAGTTGTTTGACCTTGACCTTGAAGGTCACCTGAAGGTCAAGGTCATGTAAAGGTCAAGGTCAAGCATGTGAGTCGTATGGGCTTTGCCCTTCTTGTTTTGTTTTAAAATGTTGGACAAATAAAGAACTGTTTACTGTTTACTGTTTCATTTACTTAAACCCACTAACAAACTTTCCTCCTTCAACCTCTCCTACGTGGCACCCAGCGAAACCATAAATTCCACCTGACCCACACATTTTTCACTTGAAACAACCAAGATGAGAAGTCTTTCGGTGTTTTCATGTTTTTATTTGGGCTGGGCCGATAGCCGCCGATAGTTGCCGATAGCCGCCGGTAGTTGCCGATAACCGCCGATAGTCGCCGATAGTCGCCGATAACGCCGATGTGGCCGATGCAAGTTTTATATAAACCGATGATATCTGCGAGAGCAGTGGTGTACAGAACAAATAAAACTGGTCCTAAGACCGACCCTTGTGGCACGCCATAGCGCAGCAGAGTAGGATCAGAAGTGTTATTGTTGATGGATACAGTCTGAGTACGGTTGGGCAAGTACGACGAAAACCAGTTCAAGGCAGAGTCACTAACGCCAAACACAAATCCCTTCATCTTGAGAACATAGGAAATGTTTGGTATCGAAATTTTCAGCATACAACACCTGCTTCAATGGAAAAATGCCATGATTAAAATGGAAGTTGCAGGCTATGAAAACATATTGCAGTATTCTCTGCTGGGCTGGAGGACTCCTTCAACACAGCTTAGACTGTCTCGATGGCATCCATTATAATGGCAAATGGAAGGGAAAAGCTTGCCTTCCTGTCCAGCAGAAACTGGAAGGGGAGTTAGTTATTTCGAACACCACTGTCACTTGTTCTTGATTTCGACCAAACTGTGCAAACATTGCGCGCAAAACGCCCATGGAATTTGACATTGCATTAGCCTGTTCTCATTGCCGTTGGCTTTACGCATCCGAGCCTGCGTTGTCCACAGTCTCTGGTTTGGGCCATAGTCTCACCACCGGCGCGCCAATAATGTTTTTGTCCAAATAGACGTGTTATCATATAGCAACTGAATGTTTTTAAGCACGATGTAGTTGTGTATGTGCTCTAAAGATTATTTCTGAGTTGTTGCTTCTTGTCTACTCTTTTGCACGCATGAATGAGTAGATAACGTAATCACATTTTCATAATCTGCAAATGTTAATTAAAACTGCTGTAAGAAGTTTCTCACTACTAAAAACGTTTCCCATACAATGCCCACTGCATGTTTTTCTTTTTCAGGATGACACATCTGGAGACTACCGAACACTGCTTCTGGCTCTCCTTCGAGACGATGCCGCAAACAAAAAGTGTAAGTAAATCCTAATCTCTCTCTCTCTCTGTCTCTCTCTCTCTATGTCTCTCTCTCTGTCTCTCTCTCTGTCTCTCTCTCTGTCTCTGTCTCTCTCACTCTCTCTCTGTCTCTCTCTCTCACTCTCTCTCACTCACTCTCTCTCTCTCTCTCTGTCTCTCTCTTTGTCTCTCTCTCTGTCTCTCTCTCTGTTTCTCTCTCTGTCTCTCTCTGTCTCTGTCTCTCTCTCTCACTCTCTATCTTTTTATCTGTCTCTCTCTCTGTCTCTCTCTCTCTCTGTCTCTCTCTCTCTCTGTCTCTCTCTCTGTCTCTCTCTCTGTCTTTCTCTCTTTCTCTCTCTCTGTCTCTATCTCTCTCATTGTCTCTCTGTCTCTCTCTGTCTCTCTCTCTCTCTCTCTCTCTCTCTCTTTCTCTGTCTGTCTATCTGTGTGCCTGTCTGTGTGTCTGTTCGTCCGTCCGTCCATCTGTCTGTCTGTGTGTCTGTCTGTCTCTCTCTCTCTGTGTGTGTGTGTGTGTGTGTGTGTGTGTGTGTCTGTCTGTCTGTGTGTCTGTCTGTCTGTCTGTCTGTCTGTCTGTCTGTCTGTCTGTCTGTCTGTCTGTCTGTCTGTCTGTCTGTCTGTCTGTCTGTCTGTCTGTCTGTCTGTCTGTCTGTCTGTGTGTGTGTGTGTGTCTGTCTGTCTGTCTGTCTGTCTGTCTGTCTGTCTGCCTGTCTCTGTCTGTCTGTCTCTCTCTCTCTCTCTCTCTCTCTCTCTCTCTCTCTCTCTCTCTCTCTCTCTCTCTCTCTCTCTCTCTCTCTCTCTCTCTCTGTCTGTCTGTCTCTTTTCTCCTTCTCCGTCTCTGTCTCTGTCAGTCTGTGTGTCTGTCTGTTTGTCTGTGTGTGTATTTGTGTGTGTGTGTGTGTGTGTGTGTCTGTGTGTGTCTGTCTGTGTGTCTGTGTGTCTGACTGTCTACCTGCCTGCCTGCGTGCCTGCCTGCGTGCTTGCCTGCCTGCCTGCCTGCCTGTCTGTCTGTGTGTCTGTCTGTCTGTGTGTCTGTGTGTCTGTTTGTGTGTCTGTTTGTCTGTCTGTGTGTCTGTTTGTGTGTCTGTGTGTCTGTCTGTTTTCTGTCTGTCTGTGTTTTATTCTGTCTGTCTGTCTGTCTGCCTGTCCGTCCGTCCGTCCGTGCGTCCGTCCCTCCGTCCGTCTGTCTGTGTGTGTATTTGTGTGTGTGTGTGAGTCTGTCTGTCTGTCTGTCTGTCTGTGTGTGTGTGTGTGTGTGTGTGTGTGTGTGTGTGTGTGTGTGTGTGTGTGTGTCTGTCTGTCTGTCTGTCTTTCTCTCTTTCTCTCTCTGTCATTGTGTTGCATCGTAAGAAAAATATATACTCTGATCATACAGAGTTCGGTTGTGCAATGATTAATCAAAGTTAAGGTTCCACGTGTACGGAATTGTAGAAAACTAAATATTCTTGTGTTCATAATCTTGGAAATCAAATCATGTACTTTTATATGTATTCGAGATGTAAGTTTTATCATGAGATTAATAATTGTTTTATCATTATACCCTGCAGCTCATCCAGTATGTGGTAAATATTTTTCATCATTTTATTTTGCAGAGAATAGGAACGCTCGGTGGAGGATAAAGTCAAGCAGCAGAAATAAACTACACACAATTTTAGTTAGATTCAAGTATACTAACTAGAATGAAGGAAAAGACTTATCATTTAATGTACATGTAATTTTTTCTTCTTTTATACCATCTGTCATGAGTTTATGGTTGCCATTTGGGAGAATGACATAATTTTCCAATTCTATTTGGCACAAACTAAAAGTTAATATTTTATCACTACAGAGAACGAAGAATATTAGATTCATAAGCTCTGCATCTTGTTTTTTTGTATTTTCATATGCTAGAGCAGATTTAATAGAATACAGATTGCTTGGGGAACTATTTATATTAGAGCTTTTATTAATTGGCTTCGTAAGGTGAAATTACACTACAATGTATATTATTATTACGCGAATTATTTTTATTTCGTTTAAGCTTTGTATTGTTAAATTATTTAAGAATATGTCTCATCAGCTTCTCTCAGGTTATTTGTACATTGTTGTCAATGAAGTTTACTTAATGATGTAGCATGCAATGACTCCCTGTTTCTGACATTCTCTTGCATTTAGCTTCGTACCACCAAGTGTCTCGGTCATTTGATATAATTTCATTGTGCAGTAAAGTGGAACATGAAGAATGTTCATCTGTGCATATGCAGTGTCACGTTGCTGCCAAAGAACGGATGCACAAACACGTAAATCCACTGTCACAAATGTCTTTTCCCCTCCCAATTCCAATGCTGCTCTCTATCCATGACAAGAGTTTGTGTGGAGCTGCATATCTTTGCATACGTGTCTGGCGCGCAGGAGTCGTCTACTTGTAATCAGAAAGGTCAAATATTTACAAATGTGTTGGCAGTATCAGCATGCTCCATCAAATCACACTCTTGTGGGAAACAACAAAATACGCTTCCGGGTTTATAATACTTTTCTGAGCACGACTCTTGTCTTTTGTAGTTTAAATGGCATCATGTGGAACTGATATACGAAGAGAATTAAAGTTGTATTGAAGAGTTGAGTGGCTGAGTGATGTTTATTGTGACTCACATGTTTGTCCAAGTCAAAATCGAATTCTTCAGTGTAACAAACAACCAGGAAATACTGGATCTGATTTGTGAATTGCTGTCCCCATGTTTCACGTAATGAGTAATTGATGTCTAATGTATTTGTTCCAAATATTGTGATAGCAGAATGAATACAAAATTGTACCTTATTCAATCCTGTCCAACCTTTAATCTTTAATCAAAACATTCCATATACATTATTTATTGTTAGTTTTGTTTTTATCATCATGTACTTTTTCCAAGATCTTGATCAATTTGTGCCTTGTATATGTATGTATGTAGATATATCATTTTATTGATGTCTAGCAGGCTTCAAATAAAACAAACTAGCTCAATTCAAATGTCATTGTTTGTTTGTTATGTACACTTCTGTGTTGGTGCAGAAACTTTGCAGACCAACTTTACTGGTGCTCCAGTCCTCAGTTTGTGTTTTTGCAGCTTTTGTAGTGGTCAGCATTGGCGATCCGAGTTCATTTGAGTTTTTGGCATTTGAACTAATTGTTGTCTGTTGACTTTTTGGCCCTTATGGCAGTTCAGTCACATCCACTAATAACTGTGAACAGCTCTTCTGTTGCAGAACTGCCCATGAAAACGTGCATTTAAGTGCAAGTTGAGCTGTGGTGTTTACCCGTCCAATAACTGTCAGATCTAAATACAAATAACCGTGAAAGCTCTGCAGAAATTCTGTGAATGATGCTGTACATGTACTCCTTTCCGGTATACTGGAGCTGTATATAAATGTCAGAAACACCAAAAATGATTTGATCAACAGTGGCACATCAAGCACAGTAAGCTGTGAAGAAAACGTTCAGTAGAGGAGATAGAGCTCATTCGAAATTCGAAATTTATCCAAAAGTGTTGTCTCGCTAAAGAAATGCAATGGGTTGAAGATTTCATTCATAGACTTATTCCCAGGTCATTATAACATATTGCACTTGGCAATTAGGTGTTTCTATGAGGAAATGGATTATTGAGCTGCCGATAATGATGACGATGATGATGATGATTATGATGTTGATTTGAATGATAACGATAATGACAGTGTCGATGATGATGATTATATCAGTTGTCCTATTTAGTGCTGGTGTAGCTACAAGAGAATGAACCATATTAATAATATGTGAAATGTGGACTAACAGATGTATCAAACTGCAAGACAAGCATTTGAGGATAACATTCAGCGACATGCTGAACTTAGAGTGTATGCGATGCCCCTACATGTAAATCATACATTCTTTTGCAGTCATGAACTTGATAAGATTGTCGGAGAGAGGAAAAACATTTATTTGGAAACAATAAAAGTGTCAACAAGAACAGCGTGTTGGGGATTCGTCTCCCAAAGAAGCTTCTTGACAACTACGCCATCGCATGTATCTTTACCAAAATTGTTTTTAAAACCTCTTGTACATTCGGGAAAAGGGCACCGACACTATTTTAAAGCTGTCGTGTGCACCTTCTTTTCTTGATATGGCAGTCAACGAGAGAAAGTACTTTCTATTAATGCTAGTAAAACATTTCATGCCCTGTATGTCGTATGTATTGTTCTGTGACGGACGGTGGTAGGGGTGAAGAAAAGGAAGATGCAAGGGCGAATTCTAGGTACTTTTCACTCTTTATTGGTTGCTGGTACAAGTTCTTAGTATATGTACATGAACTTCTAGACCCGGGTGATAAAATCGTCTGTCTGGTTTGTGTGCCTTTCTCCCTTTACTAGAGGATGCATGGACCTCACAGGAGCCAGGGTGTGGATTGTTTCACAAATCCTAACCCTGGGTCCTGGGTTTGTGCTTCAATTATGCAGAAAAGAGAGATTACGCATTTAAATTTACTATGAAATTATTCAGCATAACAGTCTATCTAAAGAATTCTGTGCCGTCGCAAGTAGCCGTCTTACTTGAGAGAAAACACAAGATTTATCGTCAAAATGTTAGAATTCGGATACCAGAGTGGGAGATTGGTTCACTAGCCTCAGGTCGAGCTTAATTTAACAAGGACTGACATGGCAGCTGCACCAACTATCAGATCACAGCGGAGGAGAGATCGCAGAGCGGTGATGTGGTCAGCTTACTTTGTACACAGGATAAGGGGGTAGGGGAGAGGTCTGACACACAGAATGGGGTGGATGGGTAGAGACACAAGCATGGACATTTCGGCAGAGGATGAACACAGTAGATGTACACTACAATTGGTGATCGGTGCACCTTATCACAGTTCAGGCGCGACGATCTGTTTCAGATCTGTAAGTATTCTCTCAAAACACTGGTACTGTGAGCTTTGTTAGGAAGATATCCCGGAAAATCACAATTCACCACGAAAAGTAATGAGTTGAGTAACTATTGAAATGAAACGCAACTGGAGAGATTTTGCAGACGTGCGAGAATACATATATAACAGGTTGATTTTTTAAGAGTTAAGGTCTTTATATAAACTTGAATGTTGTCCAACAGAGGGAGTTCACTCGACTGGTTTATTACCTTTTTGGATGAAAAATTCTAAGCACGGCTTTCTCCTTAAACAAAAGGAATGGGAAGGCAAAGACTGTTTAGGATGTACAGGACGGGGAGTTTACACGTCTTACGCCAAAGATAAATGAAGCTCGTCTCCCACTATGCTAGGCAGCGCAAAGGTTTAAATACCATCCAGACGAGGACCGCTACCGCATAGGGGGATGTTTCCATTGTACTGACCAATGGTCACCTGTAATTAGTATGACGTGAGCATTAGAAATGTTAATGTTAATTTCATTAGTGGCTCATATTTCTTGGTCAAGCATTGGTGATTGGTGTCCCAGATGATTGGTGCATCGACTGGAATAATACACGGAATGTTCTTCCCTTCTCAATCACTACAGCTGACCTCGATGAGAATGACAGCAATGGGGATAGCCGTTCGTTCTCAACCATGACGGCAGTTGGTATGGTCTTCCGTTATCAATCATAACGACAATTTCCCCAACTGACTCCTGTGGATCAATCAAGCTAGGGGTCAAATTTTTCAGCACAAAGTAACTCGACCTTGGAACACCGTCTTTGAATAAAGACAGATACCTGGCAAGATGATGGACATTCTGGTATTAAAATATTTACTTGTAATATCATTTGGGGGCTCCTATTAGAAGTGTCCCACTTCGAAACAATTATAAGATGGTGAATTTGGAGATTGGGTGGGTGGGTGGTGGGTGGGAGAGCCGTGTCAAAATACACACAAAGGCAAATGCGATAGAAATTACTAAGATAGACAATGAATGTAAGCATTAATAGCTAAAATACGTTGTTGTACTTAGAGTTAAATAAAGATTAGCTACTAACGAGCGATGAGTTCCAAATATCTGAACATTGAGAGATGATGTAGGCGAGTTTACTTCGACAAGTAATATATGACGCATTAGTACCTGAATTAAAGAATGTGAACTTGGAAAAGTGACGATATCCATGCATTACTGGTGCGAAGCAACGAGTAGGACGAAAACCGCGTGCAGTTAAGACACAAGCAGTAAACATCAATATCAGTACATATCCACAGGAACTATATCAGTGATGGAGAACGAGAAAGGTACACGCGAAAAGGTGATATCGATGAGAGATACACAGACAGGAATCGTGAGGAGAGTGGACACTGTTGTTGAAATATTTGGTTGTAATATATACACGCACCCTAATAAAAGCTTTGGAGAAGATTAGCCGGGATCATCCCCGGGGACTAGCCCCCCACCCCCGGGGACTAGCCCCCCACCCCCGTGGACTAGCCCCCCCACCCCCGGCGACTAGCCCCCCACCCCCGGGGACTAACCCCCCCATCCCCGGCGACTAGCCCCCCCCCCCCACCCCCGGGGACTAGCCTCCCCACCCCCACACTGGAAGTGAATGCTACTCGTGGTGGCCGAGTCGATGACGAAGTCGCCATTTGCAGCACTGGAGACGCAGCGTCCTCCGATGCGCAGGTTCTGGAAAGTCCAGTCTGTCACCCGACCCTGAGCTGTGCCCGAGATCTCGTTGCGGAGTGAGTCGCGTGTGGGCTGGGATCCCACCTGCCAGTCGATGAAGCGGATATTGCTCACTTGGCCTTCGGCAACTGAAGTAGGAAAGAGAAACGACGTTGAGCCTTTCTTACTCAGGGAAACGTAGGCGTTGGTCACTTAAGCCGCATGTTCCCACCTTTGGTTCCCTCTAAATTGTACAGCAAATGATGGACTTGTTTTATGTCGATCCCGAATCGGACACCCCAAATCAACATCTTATTTTTTACGGTTGAACCTCCGCTGCAGTGTTCTTCATCCCAATTAGCTTTAAGTGTTCGATGTATTTTCCGGATTGTCCAGGACTTTCTGTATGTAGATTTAATCTTACAAGTCACGATACTTTGAACATGTTCAAAGATAATCATGTCAATATTTATTTCTTCAAATCTCGGAAATTTTTTCACAAGTTTTGAATATTTGTAATACTTTTCACGTATGCTTATAAGCATACAAATACGTTTTTGGATACAATTGTTTACAACTTTTTATAACTGTCACCCATGATAGTACATATATACACAATTATATGTTTATATGCAAAGATTGTGTACACATACATGTATACGTTTTTTTTACAATTATATGCATCCTCCTTAATTTTATGCTGTCACTTTTGTAGACAAATTTGAGGCCTTACAAAGCCAAAGAAGGCTGAGAGGCTCCTAAGCAATAATAATTCTTCATTCACTCCTCTTCACTACACAAAGGTGAACTTGGTTTGCAGAGAAATTACTTATTCACACTCGTTATGCTATCATCATAGTAATGTTTATTATTTTTGAATGTGGACCTATTCTAGTTATAGATTATACATTTTTGGAATGGAGAAGGGCAAACATAGTGGTGGGGGTAGGACTGGAAGGGGGTGGAGTATGGACGGAGGGTGGGGACTGGAAGGGAATGGAAGAAGGGGGGTCGGGGTGGAGGACAGAGTGGGGGTTTACAAACTTCAATGCCTCTGCAAGAAGCTTCATAAGATGCGATAATTTGCATAAATCACAATGAAGAACTCAATTATGGACCCATAAATCTCTCTTTGAGGTAGTATCTATTTTCATCCATTCTGGGTTCAAGCTTCGTGGGACAGTCAAGGAGACATAAAGTCAATGATCACTGCACTACTAAGGCACGCTGAAGCGCAGGGAAATGACTCACAATGACACCATTGTTGCTGGGAATTTCATTCCGGAGAAGAACAAAGAAATCGAGTCATGTCTTTTACATTAGGAGGAGCACCACTCAGGGCTGGACGACCACTTTCCCTGCAAAAAGGAACAGCGATCCTTGCATTGAGACAGTTGTAGTGCTAAGTCGTAGCAAACAGACAGAGTGCCCATTCAGAGACGTGAGAGCCATTCAACCAGCAGTTACTGACCAGGCTGCAACTTGAAGTAGATGAGCCTGGGACATGACCCTTCCACCCTGACATCCTTGAACTCCACGTCGGACACCCTCAAGAAGAACGTGCCTCTGGCAAGGTTGAAGACGGCCTTGTTCTGGCTTGCCCCACAGGTTCTTCTCATGCCCACGCACCAGTCCAGGTGGATGACGTCGATGTCGCTGATGCGGCCTGAGGTCATGTCGCGCGTGTGCCACCAGCCTGTCTGGAAGACCGCTCCGTTCTTCATCTGCCACACCACGATCCTCCGCATGGTCACCTCGCTGCTGTACAACTGCACAAAGGTTTTTAGGGTTATATAGAGAGAGGATGCTTACAAGTGTCGTGGGAGGGTAGATGCTAATTTCTCTGTAGATCATGTAAACTGATGTGCATTGAAAAATATTCAACTCGAATCGTAAATACAATGTATGTATCTACTGGGTTGGGCCTTGAGACCGGTGTAACCAAACGTTGCACTGATCCCTCTCATAAGATAGTCCCATATTTACAGGAAGAATGGATTTGATGACGACGACGACGATAATGATATTGGTGGTGGTTAGGAGGAGGAGCTTGAGCTCTACAATACTGCACGTAAAAATGAGCGTGGGTGGGTGAGGAGGGGTGGGGGGTGGGGGTGGGGGAGGAGAACAGGGGCGTGAGAGTCGGTGTTGGGGCTGCGGGAGTGGGGGTTGGGGGCAGGGAGGCAATTCCTTTGCAGCTATTATTAGGGCCATAGGAAGGTGCCGGGGACGGACTCAGTAATCAGTTAACGTGGGTCGTGACAACGTGTCCGACATTGCATTCTCTCCTGAAATGCTAGATGGCCCTGAAAATGAGTGTTTGGTACGAGCGTTCGCTCATGAGCGTTCGCGCTGTGAGGTGGAGCCAGTCTAGCTTGGCTGTCGTACGTCTCGCGGGGGTGGGTGGGGTGTGTGTGAGTCGAGCCTTGTGAGCGTACGCATGGTGACTTCGTGAGTTCGGGCGTGGTCGGCAAGCTTGTGGAGTCGATCTTCTTCTTCAGGCCGCAGTCACGATGCCACGAAGACACGAAGCCACGGTACGTACGCTCGCCACTTTCGAAGCCCCGCGAGACGCACGACAGCCAAACTCGACTGGCTCCACCTGAGACAGCGATCGCTCGTACCAAACGGCCCTTTTCAGGGCCATCCAGCATTTCAGGAAAGAATGCAATGTCGAACTTGATGTCGCGACCCATTTCAACTGACAGGAGGATGTAACCTCTTTTGATTTGGATTTTCAAAACCCTTATTGGGAAGCTTTGTCGTACTGTCGTCACAATGAATTTTTTGTAATCGGAAACGTACCTCTCTGCCCGGGATTACTGTCTGGATTCATCTTCTCTACGTACATTGTCATTAGCGACAGCGCTCATCTTCCTCCAGATCACCACTCCTATCCACAATTCGTCCTAGTCTACACTGGGATGCTCCTCAAACTAGCACAACACGTCTGATAACATGGACACTGAGGCCTGAGCACCTTGAGAGAGTCGTCATTGGCCAGGATGAAGCAGTCCTCCACGAGGCCGTTCGGACCAATGGCCACACCGTCTGTGTTGTGGGTCCACGCTCCAACCATCTTCACGCCACGCACAACGTTGTTGCTGGTCAGGCCTAAAGGGATGCAAACACTGGTTAGATGCATGCAAATTATGTCACCACATGTCCCAAAGTCCATATTTCCAGGGGAGGCAGTCGTGGTATAAAGCAATACGTGAAGGTCATTATCTTCGCATTAAGATCACAACGACCAACCGGTAGAATAGTTGAAAGAAACGGAAACAATACACTGAACTCTTTCAGGGCCCCTCAGAAAGCCTTTACATCTCATAAGAGGAAGTCTTCTTTTTCGCAGCCGGAAATTCAGTTCAGAAATGGCTTCTAGAGAGGTCCCGACAATACCGTACGCTAGGAACTCTAGCGGCAGTCATGGCGTGTTGTTTTCTCCTAAAATTACATAATGAGCATTGCGCATTCTTCTTTGAATGAAAAGGAATATGGGGTGTATGCGGCGCGCGCGCGCGCGTGCGTGTGTGTGTGTGTGTGTGTGTGTGTCTGTGTGTGTTCGTGTGTGTTTGTGTGTTAGTGTGTATGTGTATGCGTGTGCGTGCGTTTGCGTGTGTGTGTGTGTTCGTGTGTGTGTTTGTTTGTGTGTGTGTATGTGTGTGTGTACGTATGTGTGTGTGTTTGTGTGTGTTTGGTTTAGTGTTTGTGTGTGTGTGTGTTTGTGTGTGTGTGTGTGACGAGATCACCCCCCCCCCCCCCCTCCTTTCTGCTTACTTACTAACCTGTGGTATGTAGGTTAGTGTGACCGCCAATCATGCTAAAAATAGCAATCGTTAAAGTGTGTCCTTGAGGTGATCCGCCCAGCCAATCAGTGTCCACTGTGTGATTAAAGGTTGAGACCAGAGTTGACCTACATTATCCCTCTGTGCGGTGCATACGGGACACGTGACTAAAAATATCTTAACCTGAATTATGTTGCTGTGAATTGTGTCAGTGATTGATGACCTTGCGTGACCTGAGGAGGTTATTGGGTTGGTCCATGCCATCCCTGTATCCAATCACGGCAAGCTTGGTGGAAGGGAAAACTTTATGTGATTGGCTCTCACCATCACCTGAGACTGAAGAATTTTCTGATTAGCCAATTGTCACACGTGATTAGAGACTTGTTGCAGCAAGGATAAAAGCCCCTGCCCCTGCTTAAATGGGGCGCGCGCACACAGATGTACCACCGGTGAAGCCACGCCAGATGCCGGAGAGAGCTGTCTCCTTTTCCCTGTCGAGAAAGTTTCTGCTACGTTTTTCCACGCCGTTTTGACGACCCAGCCTCCACTACACGCGCCACGTCGCACCCTCCACGTGTTTCGAGTCTGCCCAGCGTCTTCCTACGTCTCCCTCATGCCTCGCTCGCTTGACCGAACGAAACGCCAAGTTTTTCGTCGCCTGTGTTCCCTTTTCTCCCACCCCCTCTCTCCCTCGTCAGTGTTATCGAAAACCGCTGCTACAAGGATTCCCAAAGGTGTGAACCTTTGTGAAAGCGGCATATGTGTGAAGGCGAGTTTAGCCACCTCGTTCCAAAACTACCACGTGTTTTTTGTCGGACACCATGTCCAAGACAGATAAGTACTTTTTATTGATTGGCGGGTCACCTTGAATCATATTATCATTATTAACCATTTATTTATTTATTTATGCTTAGCGTTGTTAGGTGAAATTAAAATGATTTAATTTTTACCTGTGTCCTCACCGTCTCTCTATCGAAAACGGAACACGCGTGTGTGTGCATGCTGTGTGTGTGTCTGTGTGCATGTGTGTGTGTATGCATGTCTGTGAGTGTATGTGTGTTTGTGCATGTGTGTGTATGCGTGTGTGTGTGTACATCTGCATGTGTGTCCGTATGTGCTCGCGCGCGCGTGCGTGAACGCGTGCGTGCAAAGGAGTGTGCACTTCTTTCCGCTCGAGCGTCTGTGTGCATGCGTGTATGTTTGGTAAACGTTGGCTTGGTGTGTGTGTAGCGTCTCAAAGCCTGTGTGTCCATGGGAGTCTGTGTGTGTTCCTTTACATTAGTGCATATGTAGGTGTGAGTGCGCATGCATGCGTGTGTGCATTCGCGTGTATGTCTGTCTTTTTTCAGTCAGATCACGTACCTCTGTAATAGTAACGAAAGGGATTGGCCATAGTGATGCCTTCAACAGTAGAGTTGTCAGCATGATCGATCTCCATCAAGGCATACCCGAACCTACCAATCAAATTCAGAAACGAAATGGGACATCGTTGTAACGAAAATGAGCAACATTAGGGAAAGCTAAAGATAGCTTCGAATGAACACGCGTAGAACTTAATTACCATGTCTCGGCAACGAAGGCAGACAAGTACTCGAAAGTTGAATTAAAAGAGATTCTCTTACGATTTGGGGCAAGGTCAGGCACATCATCATCATCACCTTCATCATCATCATCATCATCGTCGTCGTCGTCGTTGTCGTCGTCGTCGCCGCCGTCTTAACTCTTCCTCATCATTGCGGTCGTCGCCCTTGACGTCATCATCGTCATCATGATCATCATCATGATCATCATGATCATCGTCGTCGTCGTCGTTGTCGTTGTCGTCGTCGTCGTCGTCGTCGTCGTCATCGTCATCGTCACCAACGTCGTCACCGTCGCCGTCGCCATCATCATCATTATCATTATCGTCGTCATCATCATCATCTCGTCAGTCGTCAGTCGTCAGTCGTCAGTCGTCCGTCGTCGTCGCTGTCGTCGTCACGATCGTCGTCAATCGTCGTTGCTGTCGCTGTCGTCGTCGTCGCTGTCGTCCGTCGTCGTCGTCGCAGTCGTCCGTCGTCGTTGTCGTTCGTCGTCGTCGTCGCTGTCGTCCATCGTCGTCATCGCTATCGTCCATCGTCGTCGTCATCACTATCGTCTATCGTCATCGTCGTCGTCACCACAGCCACCACCACCGTCGTCGTCGTCGTCGTCATCGCTGTCGTCATCACCATCGTCGTCGCCACCGCCACCACCACTGTCGTCGTCGTCGTCATCATCATTATCATCATCGCTCTCTGATAAGCTCAATGATGACGTCAACATTAGGCGTATACATGCAAGGATACGTACACGTAAAACGTAAGCGTGAAATTAGGCATACGCTAACATATGCATATATATGTACACACAAGTAGGCAGGTTGACACTCGCCTGTACGCGTGCAAACAATTTAGGAACATGTGTCTAATTGCCCTAAATATTCACCATTAGATACATGGCTTATGAATGAATAGAGATCACGGAATGACTCTTTGCATGTTGGGCAGATCAAGCAAACGTTAGATTGGCATGGATTTATTTTGTGTGGGAGGCAGACGTGGGGGATGAAAGGAGTCCAAAGCATGCTCACCTGCTGTCTTTGAATGCGAATTTCTCTCCAGACAGAACGCCCCTGCCGTGGAACTTGACCGCACTATTGTACGTGGTGACGAAGCCGCCATGCACGTAGGAACCAGGAGCTAGATACACCTGCACGGGACAGTGAGACCTTGTCATGGATAAAAATGTACACATTCCACACTGCACAGTGTATTTTGGCCCCATGATCAGAAAAAAGTGTGATGCTACGATCAGGGAAAGTTAAGGTACCGCCACTAGCAAAGCAGCTATGTGACAGATGAGTGATGGGCACATGTGCTGAAAGATGTGAGGCCAAAATGTAAATATTCAGCTTTGGCTGTTGACGAAGCAATAAGTACATTATAGGCAATGTATCTGCGTCTGTTTGACATGGAACACACCACTGAAAGCGCACCTGTGCATTGTAATACTTTAACGAGATAGGAACAATTTCCCCAATTTTGAGGTCTCCGTGCAAGGGATTTGCGATTGAAATTCTGGAGTAAAAAAAATACCGATAATCCTGTGTAATTTGGCTGCGAGAAATCAAAGTGCCAGTGAAATACACTGAGCAGGACTGTATATATTAGAAAAGGTGGCAGAGAGAGAAAAATACGATAATCGAGCCTGCCACTAGTGTGCCGCCGTTCATGGTTTCTTTCCTTACTTCACTGACGGAGCTTTCCAGCTGCCATGGTCCCTGCAGATCGTGCTGCCCAGGCCCGAAGTAGACCACGCGCGGTGCATTTGCATCCACGTTCATCTGCCCATTCAGGTCGTGCACTCCAGGGTCAAAGTACCGCACGCCTGGCGCGGTTTGGTTGGGCACGTTGGTTTCAGGAGGGTCGGCAAAGACCAGCATCTTGTCAATGATCTCCTCACTCAGACTGCCGTAGTTGTAGTCAAACTCCACAGATAAGAACGTGTTGGGCCCATTTACTGTGAACTGAGCTTTCTAAAACGAGAAATGCACTTTTTCAAACAATGCATCTACAGTTTGATGAGGTAAAAGATGTCATACCACACACAGTGTTTCCTTCATTTCCATTGTTAAGGAAACGAAGCAAAATAAATGAAGCTCAAATACGTGATGGTCACTTTGCAGACGGTACACCATCCCAAGTAGTCAAATGATGAGCAAAAAAAAGGAAAAAAACCCCAGATGCCTTTTCCATTACCAGAATCATTTTTCCGCTTATTTATCTACTTTCATGACACAATGTTGTTTCAACAAATTCAGGCGTTTGAGTTCTTCAATATATTGTTAAGAAGTTGTAACGGCTCTGAGAACCTACTCTCGGTGAGAACCTACCCTCGGTCCACTCCTCTGACAACGGATGCTGTGTCTCTCGGGCCGGACCTTGCATGTTTGGAAGTCACGTGGTGCGGTCACCTCCACGGTGACGGAATGTCCAGAGAAGGCGAAAGAAGTCCAGGACACGGAACGACCGGCCGCTACGTTGCGCGCATCAGACTTGCTGATGTAGACGAAGGAGCTGAGGCTTCGGTCATCCTGACTCACGGTCACCTGAAATTTGCTGTCGTGCAAAAGGAAGTGAGAAATGTACGAATTTGTTGTGATTTTAGCATTGGTGGCATGTTGAAGACAAAGGATTAGCGAGGTAGAGAACAATGAGGACAATTCTTCTGAAATGTGAAAACGTCTTTTTTGGAGCTTCAAAGCAAGCTTCAAGACAAACGTGTATTCATACTTTCTTCACTCAACTACACAAAAATACGCAGGCAAATGCGAATTATACAAAATCCACAAAGAAAACTACATTTAAAAGAAAATCTGTCTGCATCTGCTAAGAGACTGTCTGCTACTATAATACTGGAGTGTTCGTTCAAACCTTCAAAGTTACTCGAATATTTTATATGGACAACCGTATGTCCTCAAACTTCAGTCGCTATGTAAGTCATTTTGTGCATATATACGTTTGTGTGTGTGTGTGTGTGTGTGTGTGTGTGTGTGTGTGTGTGTGTGTGTGTGTGTGTGTGTGTGTGTGTGTGTGTGTGCGAGAGAGAGAGAGATTTGATATTTGATATCTTTATTGCGAGGCCGACGGCCCAAAACAATCTTTACAGAATAATGAGAATTTACAAGCACATTCTGGAATGGACAGTAAATTTCGAGTGATTACATGAGAGAGAGAGAGAGAGAGAGAGAGAGAGAGAGAGAGAGAGAGAGAGAGAGAGAGAGAGAGAGAGAGAGAGAGAAACAGCGTGAGTGAGATAGTAAATACACAGAGACAGAAAAACACAGAGAGAGAGAGAGAGAGAGAGAGAGAGAGAGAGAGAGAGAGAGAGAACTCCCAACTTGGAAGCTTTATTGTCGAGGCATCCGGCCCATAGACAAGCTTGGTTACAAGTGAACTTCACAAGAAGAAGAAGAAGAAGGAGAAGGAGGAGTAGAAGAAGAATCAGAAGAAGGAGGAGTAGAAGAAGAAGAAGAAGAAGAAGAAGAAGAAGAAGAAGAAGAAGAAGAAGAAGAAGAAGAAGAAGAAGAAGAAGAAGAAGAAGAAGAAGAAGGAAAAAAAAGGAGGAGGAGAAGAAGAAGAAGAAGAAGAAGAAGAAGAAGAAGAAGAAGAAGAAGAAGAAGAAGAAGAAGAAGAAGAAGAAGAAGAAGAAGAGCAAATTATTCAACACACCAAAATCTAATCAGTAACTTCCTTATCGGTCATAAACACTATGCGTTACATGAATGAATTTCCTGATCAGAGGTAATTGAGTATTCAAACACCACTGAAGGTTAACAACAGCAACACACACACACACACACACACACACACACACACACTCAGAGAGAGAGAGAGAGAGAGAGAGAGAGAGAGAGTTTTGATCTTACTTTGAGGGCTGAATATCTTGGGGTGCTGGATAGACCGTCAGTTCAGCAGTCACACTGACCACGCAGAGAGCCACAGCCCACAGCCCGATTGCCAGCATGGTGAGGGCTCCTGAAGGAAAAAGCTATCGTTTCGGATCGCTTGGTACCAGGAGGACTCCGTGTTCGTAGTCCTTCCTGTCCTCTACGGAGTCTCTTCTTTATATGTTTTCGGTTACTGTCAGTCATGCTCTGATGACAGTTTGCCTTCACATCGTCATACATCATGAAAGACATGACGTCCTTGGGGTTGTAAAATCCTTCACACCAACAGCCTGTATTCCCAAGCAACATTTGCATGCCACCTGGGATTTGATTTCCAAGCCAGTTTTGAGAAAAGAAACATGCTTTGGATGAGGCAAAAGAGGCAGGGGAGTCAGAGGTCAAACTTGTCTCCGGAAGAAATCTTGTGACGGTGCGACTAAGAAATCCTCTAGTCAGAACCGAAAAAAGAACCTTCATTCCTAAGATAAACACCATCCCTTCTCACTGCAACAGCCCAAAGACAATAGACAGTGGACAGTATCTTTGAACAGCCCGATGGCTTAGTGCGCTATGACGCATTCACCATGACACAGAATATGATTTCAACTATGATGTAAAAGCTCGTTCAGCTAAAGGTAAAATTTTCTTAATCGTTCGTGAGCTCGATCAACGAAGAAAAACTGTGCTTTTTATGTTGCCAATAGATGGATCAAATGTCACCCCTTCTCCCACAGTGATATAGAAACTATTGGTACGCCTAGCTTTTCGAAGAGAGCTGTAACCTCTATGAGCGTGAGGGCTGATGGTCCAATCCGCTAAACACGCAAAGACAGTCTGAAAGTACGGACAGGGAACTGTTCCATAATGAGGAACTGGCTTGCACTGTGGCTGCACTTATACTGCAAGCAGCAGGCTTCCGGGCTAATGACCCGGACATCCATGAGCGTTCAGGTCTACGTGTATATCCGGGCCCTACTGCTGGTTTTGTGCTGTGTAACACAGACACCGCACTTGAGGAGATGTGTGTGTGTGTGTGTGTGTGTGTGTGAGAGAGAGAGAGAGAGAGAGAGAGAGCGAGAGAGAGAGAGAGAGAGGGAGAGAGCGAGAGCGAGAGAGAGAGAGAGAGAGAGAGAGAGAGAGAGAGAGAGAGAGAGAGAGAGAGAGAGAGAGAGAGAGCGAGAGAGTGAGAGAGAGAACGAACGAACGATTTGGTTTATTGTTTAGGCCTTCGGCCCATCACAATGGTAACAACAAACTGAGAAATGGTATCAATATACTAGGTGGAATTCTTTCCCTTGGTATGTCTAAATAGTCTTAAGTAATATCATGGGAGCTTATATGAACGCTTTAGAATACAAAGTTCTGTTCAATCAAGAAACAATTCAGTTTGCAAATCTATGGACACTGCTTCCTTCCTTCTCTTAAATGCATGATAAAGATAAGTAGCGACCCCTCTTATCATGCCTGTATCACTTTCTGTGAATAAATGGACAAAAGGGTCGTCTTTACCATACACAAATGGTAAAATGTACTTCACCCTTAAATTATACAGAGCAGGGCAACGTAATAGAAAATGCTTTTCATCTTCATCTTCTTCTCTGCAGTTGGGAAACAAGGTATCAAGGACATGTTGACAATATATATTCTTGTGAATATAGAGATCGCTAATTCCCAACCTGAATCGGATCATGTTATCTCTAAATACTTTTTTGTCCAACACTGTAAGATACATTTCTGCTCCGAAAATAAGCTTATATTCTTTGTATAGAGTATAACTTGGGCTCGTGTGTAACCTTTGCCACCACTGTTGTGTGAACTCTTCCACGAGGCGTGAGAGAGAGAGAGAGAGAGAGAGAGAGAGAGAGAGAGAGAGAGAGAGAGTGTGTGTGTGCGTGTGCGTGTGTGTGTGTGTGTGTGTGTGTGTTTGTTTGTGTGTGTGTGTGTGTGTGTGTGTGTGTGTGTGTGTGTAAGAGAGAGAGAGAGAGAGAGAGAGAGAGAGAGAGAGAGAGATATATTTTAGTTGTCTTAATTGTCACAATGT
>JAWQFJ010017114.1:102500-149785 GCA_034096865.1 Theodoxus fluviatilis
TCACCTCTGCCTACAACACCTAGAATTGTTGGTTGTCTTGTGTCGTGTTGCTGTTGTTGTTGTGTGCGTTTAGGCACAAGAACAACTAAGAGTTGTTAAGCTTGTCGAGCGCTGTTGGCGCCTGGCGTTCACCATGGGGAGAGCACTCTTGTTTATTATTTGCAATGTAGCTCTACAGCTACACGCTCACTGTCAATAGTCTCTTGCCATACTCCAGTGTAGCAGGAGCAATTTATGCACTTTCTGTGTGCAGTAAAGACCCACCCTGGGTCATGAAAATTGTACTTTTCTGTGGACAAAACGCCCCTGCCATGGATTCTGATCGCTTGGTTAGTGATGGTGATGAACCCTCCATGCTCGTAGGAACCAGGGGCCAGATACACCTGTAGGGAATGCGGCATGCCCTGAACTCTAGGTAAACATTGGTATACTTTTTCAGAGCACTGTGGTGATCGTGAACGTCAACCAGAATGTAATGTTCTTCTGTTAGAAGATTGAATGATTTTGTGGATGGATGGGAAACAGATCAACCGACATGTTCAAACGTTGACTACATTTTTAATGACGTCAAAGTCCAGCCAGGAAGTACGTCAAAACCTGAGAAGGTCTAAATATTGCATACTGTTACATCCCTCTTCTCATAAGATAATTTCAATCACCTGAATTGTTTTTAGCAGTTTCAAATTGAATAACATATAATTCATTGATTGTCACTTACAAATGTCTTTTGTCTGTCCGCAAAATCCTTTAACTTTTCTTTGTTACTGTCTCTATAACTTTAACTTTAACATTGTTCATGCAACTTTAACTCTGAATCAAGTTGAACTTACTGCTTTGTTTGACGCCTTATTAGCTTATGAATTTGCAGTATTTGTTCTTCGAAATTGCCTTTTGATTAGCAATGATTGTTCACATTTGTTCTATCAGTCTTTCGGGTTTCTTGATCATGCGCCTGGGTCGTTGCTGCTCTTGTTGATGCATTTCAACATGATTCTCCTGGGGATGTGTTGAGGTATCATCTTCTTCATCTTCGAAGTCTGGTTCCATGTACAGCAACTGTTTGTCACTAATAATGTGTGGTATGAGGTTGAATCGAACATGTCCTTTAGGAGGTTTCTGCAAGTTCCTTATGTGTCTTCGATTTCTGCGATAAGTTCCTCCATCTGGTTCTCGAACTTCATACGACCTCGGTTCGTTTCTGGTCTGAACCACGGTTGCTGGCGTCCACTTTCCTCCTTCTTCTTTTTGCATCATGACCTTTTGACCTTTGTGCAGTGCTGGCAGTTCGTGTGCTCTCCTGTCATGATATTTCTTCTGCGTCTTCTGCCGTTTACGCAATTGGTCCTCGATCTTCTTTCGGTTGGGTAGGGTGTTAGTGATGACTGTGGGCATGTCAGTTTTCAGTTTGCGGGAATACAGGAGTTCTGCAGGGGAGGGAATATGATGGTCAATGGGTGTCGATCTGAACACCAGTAGTGCCATATTAATGTCTGTGTGACTCTCTTGGGCTTTGATGATTATCTTCTTGATCGTCTGCACGCTACGCTCTGCAAATCCGTTGGATTGTGGGTATTTGGGTGAACTGGTTACATGTTCAAATCCCCATTCGTCAGCGAATTCCTTGAATGCCGTTGAAACGTATGGTGTACCATTGTCGCTGATGACTTTTTGTGGTATTCCTTGCTCTCCGAAAAGCTGTTTCATGTATGAGATTACGTTTGACGACGTTGTCTGACCCGCTGCAGCTGTTCTTCTAACGAAAGGCATTTTTGAGTAGTAATCGGTGACGATGATGTAATCACTGCCGCCTGTCATCATCAGATCGGTGCCTAGAACTTGCCACGGTCGATCCGGAACTTCATGTTGAAGCAATGGCTGATGAGGTTGATTCCGCTGGTGCTTGCAACATGTCATACATCTCTTGACGTAGTTCTCGATGTCGCGGTTCATGCCATTCCAGTACACACATGCCTGTGCTCTCATGCGACATTTCTCGATCCCGAGGTGTCCAGTGTGAATGTTCTTTAGAATGTAGTTCTGCATAGACTCTGGGATCATCACTCGGCTGCCATTGAGAACGATATCTTCTTCTACTGTCAGCACATCTCTGAGTGACCAGTACTGTCGCATCTTTTTTGGTAGTTCCCTTGCTTTCTCAGGCCATCCTTGTACAATAATCTTTTTCAGTGACATTAGGTGTTTGTCCTTCTTTGTCTCTTCCTTCAGCTGTTGCAGGCGATTTGCTGAAAATTCAACTGCAAAGACTGATCTCTCAAGGTCAATCTCGGGTCCGGCCGTAGGGTGAAGTCTGGAAAGCATGTCGGCGACGACTACTTCTCTTCCTGGGCGATACATGATGTTCATGTCGTACTGTTGTAGGCGAAGCATCATACGCTGTAGACGAGGGGGTGTGTTCGCCAAACTCTTCTTTTGAATTTGCTCCAGGGGTTTGTGGTCGGACTCTACAGTGAAGTGTTTTCCGTAGACGTATGTGTGAAATCGTTCACACCCGAAAACAACTGCCAGTAGTTCTCTCTCTATGTTCGCGTACCGCTGCTCGGTGTCATTGAGTGCTTTGCTTGCAAAAGCAATCGGTTTGTTGTCCTGTATCAAAGTCGCTCCGAGTCCCATTTGTGACGCATCAACCTGGATGACAGCTGGTTTGTTGACATCAAAGTAGGTCAGTGATAAGTCATCACATATCATGTCTTTCACTCTCTGGAATGCTTTCTGGTGTGAGCTGTTCCATTCCCATGCGACATCCTTCTTGGTCAGCGCTCGCAGTGCTGTTGTATGGTCAGCGAGATTGGGTATGAAAGGCGACATGTACTGTACCATGCCAAGAAACTGCTGTAGTTCTGTGACATTCTTTGGCGGGGGTAGGCTCTTGATCTCAGCTGTTTTTTCTGGATCTGGATGCACGCCATCAGCATCGTAAATCATTCCAAAGAACTTGACTTGCTTGCGCTTGATGTAGCATTTTTCTTCGTTGAAGATCAATCCTCTTGTTTTTGCTACGTCCATCAAGTGATGCAGGTTGCGATCATGGTCCTCATCGTCCTTCCCGTAGACAACGATGTCATCTGTGATGCCTATCACTCCAGGACACTGGCTGAGGATCGTATCCATCCGTTCCTGGAAGACATCTTGGGATACGTTAAGACCAAATGGAAGACGGGTGAACCTGTATCGGCCACACGGGCTGTTGAATGTGGTGAGTTTGCTTGAATCTTCGTCCAGCTTGACTGACCAGTAGCCATATCGGGCATCTAGTTTGCTGAAGATTTTCGCTCCGCTGAACTTGTTGGTGATCTCCTCCAGTGTTGGAGTCTTGTGATACGTACGTTTGATATTCCTGTTGAGATCTTTGGGATCGAGGCATACTCGTAACCCACCATTCGACTTCCTGCTGAAAGCTAGAGAGTTGACCCAATCAGTCGGCTCTTGGACAGGAATGATCACTCCAAGCTGCTCCATCTTTTCCAGCTCAGCCTTGATTTCAGGTACTATCTGAATGGGGTATTTTCGTGGAGGTTGGATGACGGGTTGAGCATGTGGTAGGAAGCGGTTCAGAATAACTTCCCTGGACGGCAAGGTTGCCGCGAGGGGGCGTTCGACTGCTAGATATGATTGGTTGTTAGGGAATTACGTGGTGATTAGATAAGATGGAAACAGATAGAGAGGAACAGGAGAGCGTTAGGACGCACGTGGGTTTGTTGGATGGAAGGCAGAGAGCGAGACACACGCAGCAAGTCAGGAGCTGAGAAAGTGCATGGAGAGACTAATGCCGTTGTGAAGACAAGAGAGCACACAGGCATGTGGCGTTTCCCTGCGATCTCCGAGACGACGAGACGCAGGACAGACGAGTGGAGCCGGAGGTGGCTTCGTGACTGGCCACGTGGGCGGAGTGTGGACGCTGTCTACACAAGCCAGGGCAGCACGTGGTGGAAGCGAGTCCGTCAACTCCGCAAGTAGAAGTAAATGAGTGATGCTCTCTCTCTGCCATGAAAGCGTGTGCGTGCAACTGTAGAGTGAATGGCGTATGACTGTTGTATGCGTGATGGCGTCTACATGACGTCTATCTATCTGCTAGTGGCTGTGTGTGAGAGAGAATATCTGTAGTAGTGATTGAATGATATTTATTACTGTCTCTCTCTGGCTCCTTGCATGAACGTGCTCACAGAGGAATCTGCGTGCCTCTCGGTCAGGCATGAAGCGTTATTGCCGTATTCGCTCAGTAACAAAGATGGCGTCCGCGTCCGTTGCTGGAGTGACGGTTGCGTCTTGTGTTACGGCGAAGGGCAAAACGCTCGCTACAACACTTGGCGTCGTCGCTATTCTGTGGGCATGTGGGATACATGCGGTAAGGAAGTAGAGATAGACTAGTTTATTTTACATTCAATCGTATTCCTGGCTTTTTTAGATCATTCATCCAAAATTAAGAAATAAATGATAGACCACACAGAACACACGTTTTTTCAACCGTGTTTTCATCAGTCATGCTATTTCAGACGTTTCCCATTAACTCCTATTGCAACATGCTATGCATGAGTTTGTATACTTTTACAGGCCATGCTGATATGTATTGCAATATTATGATTTACACATGTGGAAGAATATAGGGTGAAATTCTGGCCTATACTGGAAATTCTTAAACAGAATGGGGTGGGGGATAGAATGTAAAATTTCTAGTGAATTCAGATCATCAGACTATTCATGTAGAATATGTTACAACAAAGACTAAATTATTTCTACATGGATTCAGTAAATTTAAACTGAACAATGGTTCCTTGTCATTCAATGATTCATGATGGCAAGGAGATACTTCAATGAACACTGATCAAGTATAGCAGTTCCCAGCATGAGAGAGTGTGTGGGTGAGATAATGAGAGAAAGAATCAGTGAGAAAGAGTGTGGATGAGAGAATGAGAGAGTGAAAGAGAAAGAGTGAGAGACTACATGTGTGAGACAGGGAGTGAAAGGGGTGCGCAGAGCTCGTTGTACCCTAAGTAAAAGAGTGCGGGTGTGTGAGAAAAAATGCATTGTATAAAAGAAAATGACTCGATTGTGAGAAAATGTTTGGGATGAGAGCGACACTCGGAGCTTGCACCGCTGAGTGAGAGAGGCATCTCGGAGTTTCGACCAGGCCACGTGTGAATGTCTCGGCTATACGGGGCTGTCCATGCCATGTATGAATGGGGCGTCACGGGGTCTGGCCGCGCCGTGTGTGGACGGAATGCTAGCAGTGATTGGGTGAAAGAGGCATCGCGGAGTCGTCCATGCCGTATTATGTATGTCTTGGCTATACGGGCTATCCATGCCAGGTATGAATGGGGCGTCACGGGGTCTGGCCGCGCCGTGTGTGGAAAAAGTGCTAGCGTGTCAGAGGGTGCAGTGAGAGTGGGTGAAACGAGGTTGTCCCACCGCTGAGTGAAAAGAGGCATCTCGGAGTTTCGACCAGGCCACGTGTGGATGTCTTGGCTATACGGGGCTGTCCATGCCATGCATGAATGGGGCGTCCGGGGTCTGGCCGCGCCGTGTGTGGACGGAATGCTAGCAGTGATTGGGTGAAAGAGGCATCGCGGAGTCGTCCATGCCGTATTATGTATGTCTTGGCTATACGGGGCTATCCATGCCAGGTATGAATGGGGCGTCACGGGGTCTGGCCGCGCCGTGTGTGGAAAAAGTGCTAGCGTGTCAGAGGGTGTTGAGAACTCGTTTCACCATGAGTGACAGGTGTGCCTCGAAGTATGTATTGTGTGTGCACGGTGTATGCAAGAAACATTTTTTGAGGCTGTCATGAGTGAGGGAGAATGCTCTCGCTCAGCCCACATAGTGACTCCTGCACTAGGGAGGAGGAAATAGGGGCAATAGTGTCTTAGCCCTTATGAGATGGAGACAATAGTGTCTCTGCCTATCGCGAAATGGAGACAATAGTGTCTCTGCCTATCGCGAAATGGAGACAATAGTGTCTCTGCCTATCGCGAAATGGAGACAATAGTGTCTCTGCCTATCGCAAAACGGGGGCAATAGTGTCCTTGCCCCTTGCGAGAGGCAGGTAGTAGCGCTCCTGCCTCCCAATTGCCTATACTCACTTCTCCTCATTTCTATGTGAGTTCACTGCAATCCTGTGCATTGCTGTGCTCTTGCATCACTATTTCCTATGAGTTATTTTCTTCGCCCAAAGCTAGTTCTGCGTGCTCGCGTGGGGAGTGCACCCTGGCTGTTGCGGTCATTTATTGTTTTGTTTTTTCTGTCGAAACTTGCAATGCCGCTTCCTAATTGTTTATTTTTTCCACGAGCTTCGCCAGCTTTGCGCTCTATCGCGAGGGGCGCAGACTGCCTGTTGCTTGTCTCGTCTTGTTTTGTTTTTTCTGTGAATGGTTATTTTATTCACGAGCTTCGCCAGCTTTGTGCCCTGTCGCGAGGGGTGCAGACTGCCTGTCGCTTGTCTTTTCTTGCTTTGTTTTTTGTGTACAGACGCGCATTGCAGTTTCCTATATACTTTGATTTATTCGCCCAAAGCCAGCGTTGTGCACTGTCGTTGGGAGCACGCACTAGCTGTTGATCGGTCTTTAATTGTCTTGTTTTTTTATTAGTAACGTGCTATTTTCTGTAGTTTTTTCGCCTTGCTGTCTTTATTTTGAGCATGCCCTGCTCCAGTTCTGAGAGGATTTTATTTTCTCTTGACTTCCTTCACGTGGCCTGTCTAGTGAGTGCGTGCACTCAGCTCGTTCAATGACGACTAGACGACCATATCCTATGTCTATCAATCCTGTCTTTTATAAATTAGCAGCGGTTGTAGCGACTCGTGCCCTTTGTGGCGGAAAGGAGGTGTGATTGTGGAGACTGTTCAAACAGTCGGGTACCACTTTCCCTCCGCGACTCGCTACACCCTGTTGCGCTTTTGAAGGAAACAAAGAGCTAATTTATTTTTGCATTTTTCGAGCTCATGTGCACTGTCGGGCGCTCCGTTCACGAGGGACGCCTTGTGGGAGCGTACCGCTTTACGCATGAGCCTTTCGTGTAGTCCATTTCCTCCTTTCCATTAGTTGATGGGGGGAGGCATGGACTTGTTTCGCCAAACTGCCAGTTCACGCACGCCTCACACAGGCCTGGGCTCCTTAATTGCGAGCCCGGCGGATTGCGGACAGTTCCTTGCGCGATAGGAATAGGCGTGCGTGCCATTAATTTTCGCTGCAAGGTGCTGCTGTGACCTAGTCACAGGAACTCAAGCGCAGATGGCGTAGTGGGAGAAGCGCCAAGCCGAGCAGACGGAAAGAGTGACCTCTGAAATGGGGCAACTCCGTCACATGCTGCAGTCCACCCTAGCGGCATTGGATGACAGACTGAGCCGTGCTGAGGAGTCCAGGAGGCGCGCAGTGCCCGGATCACTGTCCCCAGTTGGAAGAAATTCCAGGTACTCGCTGGGGGCGGGAGGTGATTACGGGTACGAGCAGGCAGCGTTTCCTCCCTGGCATGGCAGGTCTGAAACCGTCCAGCGTCGAGGGCCACTTGAGACACCAGGTCGGGTGGGCGTGCAGGGCTCAGAGGGGTTTAGCAGTGCCCGTTTTCCCCAGGATACTCCCAGGTGGTCCAGAACCACCAGGATGGAGGAAAGGGAACGAATGGACCTGCCAAAACTCCGGGCGTATGCTGGAGAGGAGCCGTGGAGGGAATTCCACCTGCAGTTCAAGCAGATGATGCTCCTACGGGCTCCAGACTTGGAAGTAGGGAAGGAGGAAACTTCCCAGGCGAGTCGGGAGGGGCCCTCGGAGTCTCCGGCTGGAAAGGAAGAATCCCACGGGATTCTGGGTACCTCGGTGGACCAGCCATCTCTCCTGGATCCTTCCAAGTCCTCGGCTGATGGGGAGGAGTCCTCTAAAACTCCGGGTACCCCGGGACAGCTATCGATTCCCCCAGAATCAAATCGGACAGGATTCCAGGGGTTGGGGCGCTGATGGAGACGGCTCAGGCGGGGGGTGTGAGTTCGCCATCCCGGGTCGAGGTCCAGACTCAAAAGGGAGAGGGAAGTACTCCCGGGAAAGAGTTGAAGCCTTTGTACGCGGAGATGGCGGCACGTCCGGCACCGTCTGGGCAATCTTCTAAAGGAGTGACGGTGCCGCGGAAGAAACGCCCGGCAGTTGCCTCCCCTAAAGTGCGTCACTAATGTCTCTTTTTGGTGTGGGGATGTCCGTGTTGGGAAATGTTGTAAGGGCATGAAGTCGCTCTGCAGGCTATGCCCTGCGACATACCCCTTCTGGAGTCAGACAGCCCCATCCATGAGAGACAGGGAAATTTACCACCCCCTACGAGGCGGGTGACGCAGGTCTGCGGGTTGCAGCAATGGAAAAGTGCGGAAGACTTTGTTGCTGCAGCAGATCCTGGGAAAAACGCATCCCCATAATTCCAGGCGAGCAGGATAGATAGATACAAGGTAAAGAGTAGAGAAACCCTACTTAGTCTTCTCTGAAGACGGGATCTTACCTTGTCTGGATATGATAATGGGATGGGTTTGCTTATAATTTAAAATGAACACAGTTGTTAAATTCTAGGGATGTAGATGGGTATACCTGCTTGCCTCGGTCCCTAGAAGATGTGTCAGTTTTGTCCTTTTGGTTTATGTACATTGGGTCAATTTTACCCTTTTTACTTTCGGGACGTTCGACACATCTGGGTCTAGGAAGAGCAGTCGAACGGGATGACTGAGCAGCTGGGTGGCACTCTTCCCCGTGAAAGGGGGGGCTTTTATTTTTGACGGGGGGGAGTGTGGTAGGAAGCGGTTCAGAATAACTTCCCTGGACGGCAAGGTTGCCGCGAGGGGGCGTTCGACTGCTAGATATGATTGGTTGTTAGGGAATTACGTGGTGATTAGATAAGATGGAAACAGATAGAGAGGAACAGGAGAGCGTTAGGACGCACGTGGGTCTGTTGGATGGAAGGCAGAGAGCGAGACACACGCAGCAAGTCAGGAGCTGAGAAAGTGCATGGAGAGACTAATGCCGTTGTGAAGACAAGAGAGCACACAGGCATGTGGCGTTTCCCTGCGATCTCCGAGACGACGAGACGCAGGACAGACGAGTGGAGCCGGAGGTGGCTTCGTGACTGGCCACGTGGGCGGAGTGTGGACGCTGTCTACACAAGCCAGGGCAGCACGTGGTGGAAGCGAGTCCGTCAACTCCGCAAGTAGAAGTAAATGAGTGATGCTCTCTCTCTGCCATGAAAGCGTGTGCGTGCAACTGTAGTGTGCATGGCGTGTGGATGTTGTATGCATGATGGCGTCTACATGATCATGAGTACATGACGTCTATCTATCTGTTAATTGCTGTAGTAGTGATTGAATGATGTTTATTACTGTCTCTCTCTGGCTCCTTGCGTGAACGTGCTCACAGAGGGATCTGCGTGCCTCTCGGTCAGGCATGAGGGCGTTATGACTCTAATTCGCGCAGTGGCACAAGATGGCGTCCGCGTCCGTTGCTGGAATGACGGTTGTGTCTTGTGTTACGGCGAAGAAGGGCAAAACGCTCCCTACAACAAGCATCTTCTTTCAACGTGATGTGTAGATCTCCTGGAAAATCTCCAATGCCTTCAAATCTATCAGGATATAAGCTCTTCAGCTCTTTCTCATCGGTTATGGGAATAGTATGCTGAGGCTTCATCGGCGATGCCTGAATCGGACAATGAAGAGTGACCAGTTTGAGGTGAGTGCTGCCTGGTAGGCCTAGAATAGCTGGTCCGTTTCCGTCTGTGACGTAGAACTCTTCCTGTTGCCATGGTGAACTTTGATACTTGCACGGTATAGAGATCGATCCATACTGGTTAATGACGGTGCCATTGTATGCAATCAGTACGGTTTTTTTCTGTCTTGTTGCTCCTGCTTTTGGATATCCATCTTCGTCGAGTTGTCTTGGATACATCCGACGAAAAATTCTGAGTGGTAAAATATTACCTTGAGCTCCTGTGTCAACTTTTACCTTCAGTGAGGCTTGTGTGCTGTTGTTCAGCTTGATGTTGAGATTTGCGTACACTTCAGTGCGGTCATCATTCGTGTCAACAGTGGAAAAGTTGATCGGTTGAAACTCTAGATTGTTCATATCATCTGCTATGTCGATATCACTGTCAGCTTCATTGGTGACGACATCGTGACGTCGATGTGGAGTATGGCTGCGTCGTCGCTTGTTCGGGTAACCATGAGCATGCTGGTCTCCGCGCCCTCGTTGAGGTTGTTGCTGTCTGGTGCTTTCAGTCGGCTTGCTGCGACAGCATTTCCGCCAATGATTCATTTTTCCACACCCGTCGCATTTTGTGTTAAACGCAGGGCATCTTTTGATCTCATGTTTCAGTCCACAGTTGCCACATAGCTTGTGCTTGTTGTCACGTTGTGAAACAAAGTCGACAGTTGAAGTGGGCTTGTTGATGTTGGTCATCTTCTCCATGTGGGAAACACTGGCTTCAAAGTTGCGGCAAATGTCAATGGCTTGTTTTAGCGTCATCTTGTCATCTTTGGCTAGGAGTTTTCGCTGTGCCTCTGGGTATTTGATTCCAGAAATAATCTGCTCGATTATTCGCTCATCTCTGGCCTTGTCGTCTGAAAGTTTGCATTTCATAACTTTGGTTTTGCAACGCGTGACAAAATCATTTACAGACTCACCGGTCTGTTGACGAAATCGCTGTAGTTCCATCCTGTGAATTCTGAAGTTGTCCTGAGGCTCGCTCTCTGCAAACTTATCCCATACGTTTTTTGGATCTTTCAGCTGCTCTGCCGATAGTCCCCAAGTGTTAGATAACTTGATTCCTTCAGATCCAGACCACAGTAAAATGAAACTGTACTGACGTTCGTCGGGAGTCTCGTTCGCAATGAACCACAGTTGACAAAGCTGCTTGAACTCGGCTAAGGCAATTGATCTGTCTGCGCTGTCCCAGTCCAAACTGTTCAGTTCTGCCATGATCCACTATCGCTGCCACCATGTAATGTTCTTCTGTTAGAAGATTGAATGATTTTGTGGATGGATGGGAAACAGATCAACCGACATGTTCAAACGTTGACTACATTTTTAATGACGTCAAAGTCCAGCCAGGAAGTACGTCAAAACCTGAGAAGGTCTAAATATTGCATACTGTTACACAGAATAAATGGAAAAGCTTCTAGACAAGGGCCACAAGGAAGATGGGACAGACGGCCAAGCTGGCGGGCCACAAGCTGGCGAGTCACAGCATCTGACTGGCAAGCGATCTTGGTCGGTTAATCCGCAGTGAATTTGCAGTGATTCACACACAGAATGACAAAAGAAACGGAAGTTTCGGGATGGGGGTGAGGGGCAGGATGGGGGTGGGGGGCAGGGTGGGGGTGGGGGGCAGGGTGGGGTGAGGGGCAGGGTGGGGGTGAGGGGCATGGTGAGGGTGAGGGGCAGGGTGAGGGTGAGGGGCAGGGTGAGGGTGAGGGGCAGGGTGGGGTGAGGGGCAGGGTGGGGGTGGGGTGGAAACTCGTAAAAACGCAACCAGTCAAATGCTGTTGCCCGCCAGCTTGACTGTCTTTCTCACAGTCCTCCCCTTGGACGAGTCCACTAGTATGGCCCGTCTCTGAAAGCTTCTCCTGGATGGAAGGAAGGATGGAAGGATGGAAGGGTGGATGGATGGATGGATGGAAGGAAGGATGGAAGGATGGATGGAAGGATGGAAGGATGGAAGGATGGAAGGATGGATGGATGGATGGATGGATGGATGTATGGATGGATGGATGGATGGATGTATGGATGGATGGATGTATGTATGGATGGATGGATGGATGGATGGATGGAGATGGATGGATGGATGGATGGATGGATGGATGGATGGATGGATGGATGGATGGATGGATGGATGGATGGATGGATAGATGGATGGATGGATGGATGGATGGATGGATGGATGGATGGATGGATGGATGGATGGATGGATGGATGGATGGATGGATGGATGGATGTATGGATGGATGGATGGATGGATGTATGGATGGATGGATGGATGGATGGATGGATGGATGAATGCAGTTTCATGGCCTATTTTTCATCGTGAGCTTTGTAAGGCCATTGGTCACGAAAAGGATTGGAGTTGGAGTAGGAGCCAGTCAAAACTCGATCTCTCTAAGTCTTCGTCTTTCACGAATAGTGCATGGAGAAGAAGCGGATCTATTATTGCCCCAATCGACAGAGAGAGGGTTGTAATCTGAAACAAATCATGAAGACTTCTGCGTGCCGAGGAATTCGACTCGCACAACGGCTCTACAGGTCAATGTTAACATGTGCTTAAAGAATCCATCAGTGTGGTAATCACCGAAAATCTTCCGGTAGATCTGTCCAGTGTCGACCGTCCCACCTGACACACCGCTCCTGCGTGGTTCAACGGCTTCGTTGATTACAATTCAGTTTGCTCCAATACCAAGCGCCGCCCTTTCCCTGTACGCTCTGAAACGAGGTTGCACAAGAGGCAACTGGTGGGAGGAGAGCTCACCGTAAGCGCAGTACCGTCAGGTACGCGACTCTGCGCTGCTGCCGCTGCAGGCTTCTAATGGAATCGCACGGCGATCCCAGCCAACATTTGTCACGCATTCATTGACGGCGTAGCAGATCGGAGGCGAGCGCATTTATTGCACCAGGGGATACCACGTGCAGTGGCGGACGAAGGGCAACCGCCCAGCGTAAGAGGATTGTAGTTCCGATGGCCCTGACCGATCACATGCGCCACGGAGAGCACTGGTCAGGCAGACTACGTAGAGGGGCGTGATGCCCTTGCAGTCACTCACTCATCCATTACTCTCCGCAATCATGTTCACGGCCACCTGTCTTTGCGATGCCTGACCATGTACAAGTATGGAATGCGAACCAGCAGTCGTTAAAAAGACCAAAATGAGTCACACAAACCGCAACGTGAATCGTTCATCGTACAATTCAATGAGAAAAAAATGCATGTCACTGTACTGCGAGTCGATTTATGTGGGTTCAAATGTTTAATATTGAGGAAACTGCTCATAAGCTTTTGATAAAATCTTACTCTCATGAAAACGTGTCTTCCTCATACTGCTCTATAGAAATCAATTTTCTTTAAAAAGAAAACTAGACGTGGTATCACCGGTGTACAAAGAATTGATAAACTAAATTGTAACAAGTTCATAATTCCGACCATAGATTTATGTTGAGTTTTTCTACCATTATGAAAATCAATAATGGTGACTCTACACTGGTTTACCAGTACATGATCATATATTATATGCAACGGAGGCCAAATCCGACACAATACTGAAAAGTGCACAATTTCCTCGCAAATAATTATGTGGGCGAATCATTGCGCTCACTTTGAAAATACGCGTGCGTTCGTTTCAGCATGAAAATAACGCTATGAATCTCTTTGCGTTACCTCACTCACTACTACTTTGAGCCTCGATACAATGATGGCCAATTGCATACTGTTGACTCCGTTTTACTTGTACGACTTGTCCAACAGTGGATGCAGTTTATATTACCTATGACTAGAGACGTAGATGATCTTGGTTCGTATGCATGCTTATTTGTTTCTTTGCTTGCATGTCTCGTGTTTTATTATTTGCTGTCGTTGCTGTTCCTATCGTTGATATCGAGTTACACGAAACCTTTGTCGACACGACGCCTTAGGATGTCTTGACCAGCCCAAGACAAGCAAAGAGAAAAAGTCGGACTCTCGTCACCTGACGTTTATTTTTCCCGTTCACCCCGTCCGACCCCGGCATTTCATTTCTTGCTTAAATTTGCTCACCGATCAAAGTTTGTGTGAGAGAAAAAGTATAAGCTTTCCTTGCACACACACACACACACACACACACACACACACACACACACACACACACACACAGAGTGGGAGAGAGAGAGAGAGAGAGAGAGAGAGAGAGAGAGAGAGAGAGAGAATATGAGAGAGAGAGAATATGAGAGAGAGAGAATATGAGAGAGAGAATATGAGAGAGAGAATATGAGAGAGAGAGAATATGAGAGAGAGAGAGAGAATGTTGGCGATGACAGGGAAAGGGGGAAATAGGCAAACTCCGGCAAGTCGTGAGTCTCTAAAGCAGCTGATGGTGGAGCCTGTTTTGAGACGTCTGCAGAATTGTCAGCAAAAGACTGTTGCCTGTCCAGAGACTGACGGTTGTCACTGCTGAAAAACGAACACATGTACCTGTAATCACAGCAAAGACCACGTCGACGACAACAACGACGACAACGACGATGACAACAACTCAGATAAGGCAGCATGGCAACTATCAGCAGCAGCAATAGGATCTGTTGACAGGTCACATGACGCTTCATTCCAAGACGGATTTTGACTTGCCAATGACAAATAAAAGAAAATTGAACAAATCGTGCAGGTCATAGAAGAATGGCAAATTGATCTGTCATAGTAATATCCATAGTCATGGTCACATACTCACTATTTTAATGCTCTTCGAAAAGAATTTGTTTTACTTTAATAAGGCTAATAAAATGAGACATTGCAGAGATGCATAAACCAAGAACTTTGCATGATGGATGCTTTTGTAACGTACAAATCAAGATAAGGGGTGAATCATTATAAGGAAGACCTAACTTATCCTCCATGAGAAGCCAGATGTTCACCCCCAAGAAATAGGAGGTGTGGGCTCGCTGAAACCAAGGGCGATGTATCACGCCGAGAAAATACCTGTCTGTTTGCTGATTCTGGAAAGCAGTGACACTGGCAGACATGTACAGTGTTCTGTAAGAAGCAGCCTTGTGCTCCACAGCTAATAACCTTGGTGTCCAGAAAACGTAGATAACACGTCAAGACCTGTGTCGTGTTATCATGTTTTTATCACTTGGTTTTGCCTATTTTTTCTGCGCTCTGACCAAAATAGCACCGAAAACGCCACCGGAAGTCATGCGTGGCACGTGTGTAATAGATAAGAAGGACATCGTCATAGAGGGCTGTCAGATCGGGGGAGACAAAAACGAAAACCTGAGGCAGTTTGAAGCGGTTGCAGCGATCCTGCGTCCTACAAAACAAGCCGTTTTACAGCAGGCAGGGGGCTCAGTCTATCAAAGGCCGCCATGTTCGGAGCCGTGACTTTGGCTTTCTGTGTGGTCTGTGTGACTGCCAATCTGATTATCTACCCCCACCCCTCGGGAGTGCAGCCCTCACAGTACGTTGACATTGAATCTCCGCTCGCTGTTTCAATGCCAGCCTATTTCGCATGTGTATTGGGGAAATAAGTTACATCGTGATCAATGTCACGTCTAGAGAAACCCATGTCGGCGAGGTCATGTTAAGTAGTGCAATGGCAACAGTGTTAATGTTGTTCAGGATAGCGTAGTTACTGGATTCCGTGCACCGCATTGTGGATTTATCAAATCTTACGTAATGTGTGCCAGCCATTTTTGAAGACCCGCGTCTGAAACTAAAATAATTGCTACTAAGTGTAATTTGTGCATTAAAATGTAGTAATTGGTAAATGTTATCGGCCTAGATGTATGATCGCAATGACATTTTCTAAACATTGAGATTTATAGATAAAATAATCCTGAACATTTGCTGGTTGCTCATATTTCCTCTGGCGTTCACTGTCATTTTTCTAGCATGACTGCCGCTTACTTGGTCTGCTCTTTGCGTTTATATTCAAGTAAGGAAACATTGTATTAAAATGCATTCAAAGCAAGTCACTGTCTCTGCGGTGCTTGGGCCGGGAAGGCATGGACAGGTTACAGTTCGATTTGCTCTGCTCAGCAAACTACGCACCACGTCAGTGGTAAACATGAAGTCGAAACCTCATTTCGCATTGATCATTCATACACAAGGTGTCCCACAAGTAACTTTGCTTTCTCATCCACAACCTTTGCAGTAAATTTCAAGTTTCCGTGAGCCAGGGTGGACAGAAACAAAGTTCTTTCGTCTACGTGAGCACGTCTGACGCACGCAGCAAGGAGGAGCACTACGTCAAGGCCGGACGTTCCGTGTCCTGGACTTCCTTCGCCTTCTCCGGACAACCCGTCACCGTGGAGCTGACCGCACCACGTGACTTCCATGAATGTAAGGTCCGGCCCAGAAGCTATGGCATCCAGTGCCACAGGAGTGGACCAAAGGTAAAGAAAGAGAAAAGGAAGTAAACAATTTGATGACAAATATGATGTTGACGATGATGACAACGACGATGATGATTATGAAGAAAAATAATTGTTGCAGACGTAGTGGCACAAGCATCAACAGAAGGACTAAACCCAGCACCAGCACATACACCAGCATTACTACAACTAGAAAGAAAGAGGATGATCGCACATAAAACAGAAGAGGGAATCCCAGAAATATGATATGCAAGCGAAGGCAACCGAAAAGGCGTTTACATTTTTTGTTTTGGTGATCGCTGCAATCATACAAGAGTCGGTGTCAAAACTGGGAGGAAAAAGTGACCAGTGTCTGGTTTTAGATACGGAGTCATTACAAGGGCTGACTGATTTGACAGTGTGTGAATGATTGCAGCGATCACACACAAAACCACCACCACCACCACCACCATCACCACCACCACCACCACCACCACCACCACCACCACCACCACCACCACCACCACCACCACCACCACCACCACCACCGCCACCACTACCACTGCAACCGCCGCCGCCATAACCACACCACCACCACCACCACCACTGCCATCGCCACCGCCACTACCACTGCCACCGCCGCCGCCATAACCACACCACCATCACCATCACCACCACCACCACCACCATCACCACCACCACCACCACCACCACCACCACCACCATCATCATCACCACCACCACCACCACCATCACCACAACCACCACCATCGCCACCGCCACTACCACTGCCATCGCCGCCGCCATAACCACACCACCACCACCATCACCACCACTACCACCACCACCACCACCACCACAACCATCGATGCCGCCGCCGCTACCTCAACCACACCACAACCACCGCCGCCGCCGCCACAACCACCACCACCGCCGCCGCCGCCACAACCACCACATAAGACTGAAAAGCCGTTCCAATTTATTTTGACCACCATGTAATAGGCCTAGAAACTGGTTTACCGCCGCAGGTGAGCAGGAGGAGTGGTGATAGTAAAAGACATGCACAGGCGAAGAACGGTGAGTACTGTTTCAAGTACGGCTGCAAAATGTGCCGCTTTCATCGAATATGAAAAACCAATAGTTTACATGTATTTACTCTTTCTGCTGTTCATTGTTAACGTGAAGTGCGTCGCTTCTTTTCAGACTGCACAGTTTACGGTGAAGAGCAGCAACCAGTTCATGTCTGTGGAGTTTGACTACGACTATGGCAGTCAGAGTGACGAGATCACAGACAAGATGTTGGTCTTTGCCGACCCTCCTGAGACCGGAGTACCCAACCAGCACGCGCAAGGCGTGCTGTACTTTGGCCCTGGCGTGCACGACCTGAATGGACAGAAACACTTGGACGGATCCATCAAGGAGGTATGTGGAAGTCTAGTGGCACGAGAAGTAAACATGACCAGTGTACTGTTATACCTAGATGGGGAACTGAGAATATTACATAGCTATTATTGTGGGGTTGGAATGAAATGGGTCGGAAGTGTAAGCAGTAAATTCGTGTTTTTTTTTACCTCGGAGGGGGGAGGGGGAAAAGGGAGGGGGGCGACTTTGTCAAAGGTTTATGTGTCATACCAGAGTGTACGAATTATATAAATTCGACTTTCCTGTTGAGAACCCTTCTTCTTTGTATCCATTTTTAGTGGTACAAGTAGTTCCACTTAAATATAAATGGGCAGCCACAAACAACAACACTAATAACAACAACAACAACAACAAAAACAACAGCAGCATCTTTTTGAGTGATGCTTGCAGCAGAATTTGACCCTTATAGCCACGTTTGAGGTAAACGACAAAGAAAAGTTCATCTAAATGCATTGCAGGCAGCCTACCCGACTCCCCCGTGAAGTCAGTGCTGGTGTCGAATGAAACAATGAGTTTTGTGGTACTCCTTAATCAGATCTATCATATTTTCCCCCGAGGCGTGGTGCAAGGATTAGGCTTCTGGGCAACCGGTGGTGGATGTGTCTAATTGACATTCCGAGTGTTCATGCAATGTGTGCTTTCCATGATCATGTGATTTGAATACATTGTGGGTAAATATCGGATGATGAGATTTGCTCGACTGTTGAGCTTGTTCTAATTCACATGGCGCGTCATAAGCTATGCCGTTACCTGTTGCTGATCACCTTCCTTTGCTTGTCAATGTATCGTGAGAGGAAATGGAAACCCTGGGTTGATGATGGTGTTACTGTCAATGCCGAATCAATTTGTTTCTGTATAGTTAATTGTCTCTTTATCTCACAAGCGGACGACGAAACAAATTTATTGTGCAGAGAGCAAAACAACAAACAAACCTTGTTTGGTTCGTCAAATCCTGCATTTATTCTTTCATCTTATAAATAAATTTGACAATGTCCTGTAAAAATAAGGTTTGTGACCGTTTTACTAAAACAAAATATCGCCATCTTTTTGTCCGCTCGACAGTGCAACGTATACACAGTTTTCGTGAGGATCATTGATGTTTTCTTTCATGACAAGAGCCGCAGAGTAACCTCTTCAATTTTTATGTTTTCTGCGCAGGTGTACCTGGCACCTGGATCCTACGTTCACGGTGGGTTCATCACCATGGGCAACCACGCAGTCAAAATCCACGGCAGGGGCGTTCTGTCCACAGAGAAGTACAAGTTCCACGACCCAGGGTGGGTACCAGCCCACCTTACCATTTTTATCCATGATATTTAATGAGGGACACACACAGTTACATAAAACGTACGGTAACTAATATTCTGTGTGATGCAAACAATAGTTTGTAAGGGAACGATTTACATTCAATAGGTAAGTTGACTAAATCTAAATGCCTGACCAATGCATCTGCATTCAATCACTGCTCACAAAATTTTCTTAAATCTGACTTTAGACGTTCCAATTTTGCCTGAGTTTTTGCTTCCTTTTGTTCATTTGCAAGCATTCTCAGAAGATGAAATTCAAAATCTGCTAATCAACTACTAGCCAAACTCTGCAGATGTTTGATTGGCTTTTAAATGTAAAAATCATTCCGATTCTTAAATAGTGCCATATTGCCAACTTATACAGACATACGAACAACTCTCAAAAAGTATAGACAAGTTCCGAAACCAAATCAGAGAGCACATAAAGATATTAAAACATCTGTTGCTCCAGAGTTCCTGAATTGAACAGTCCAGTAACTTGCTGAGGTATTAACCTTAATATAACATACAGACTTTTTGAAACCAGCGGACATTGCGAAAATTGCAATGTGAAGTGTACCCCAGTTCAAAATCCTGACCTCTTAAACCACAAACTCCTCGTTTAAAAATAGTTAAACGTTTTGAAACTTTTGCTTGACATATTGACAAAAACAAAACAAGCCCTTAAAATACATCTGACCGTTGTGTTGTCAGTTTCAAGTGGGGCATGATCAACCTCGACCAGGGCGACCACCACGTGACCGAGGGTATCACCATGGCCAACCCGGAAGAGTTCTTCTACAGAGGTGCCAATGCTTGTTGGGTCTTTTTTTTCTAGAGGCTAGCATACCTACCCTTTGGAGAATGTTAGAGTGGGATAGTAACCTGGTGCTAGCTCGACTGGGTACTGGAGCAGGCAGGGCTATGGGTTGTCGTGGGACACACAGACTTGCACACTTCTGCCGATGTAGCGTCGGCTATCAGTGACGCACCCTTTACAGATTTTACCTGGTATGTGAGCAGGCTCACCGATGAAGAACAACACACCTATTGAGATACAGTGGCATCGTCATATATACGAGTTTCTCATATGGCAGCAGCTTGAACGTCAAAATGGATCATCAAATGGCAAATGCAAGCTATGCGATCCTTGTCTGTCATTTGTTTTATTCATGAATGTCTTTTCTGGACATGGCAGTGAATGGACGCAAGGTGTTGAATAAAAAAGCACAGTATATATGAGACGATTATGGTATTATAACCTTTTCCCTGACTAGTTTAGTTGATAAAATTTCACCTTGAAAAATACGACCTGTTTAGCTTCATGCTACTGCCAGAACACTGACGCGTAAAAATGTTTGGACGTCAGGTTTGAGTGCGAACAACGTGGTGCGCGGTGTCAAAATGGTGGGGGCCTGGACCTACAACTCCGACGGCGTGGGCATCGGCCATGACGGACTGGTGGAGGACTGCTTCATCATGGCCAACGACGACTCCCTCAAGGTGAACAGAAATCGGCCTGCAACATATTTTCTGACTGCTTGATTTCTACAGCCAGTTGCAGCAATGGCAGAGGATGAGGACCCCCGATAGTTCCGCAAGTGTTATCGGTGCGGTCAAATGAACATTGCGATCACTGGCTGTTGACAGAGGATGAGGACCCCTGATAGTTCCGCAAGTGTTATCGGTGCGGTCAAATGAACATTGCGATTACTGGCTGTGGATGTAATATGTAATATTTCAGAAATATCTAATCCGAGCTCAATGTCGAACCTGTGTTGCAAACGAAGCTGTTACATTGATTTATTGCGTGGGTTTTAGGGACATTGGATGTAAAAGTATTCGTTTTTGCTTCGTTTCTCTATGGTCGTTACAAAGTTGTAGGCGTTTGTATGGACTGCTTCTAAGTCAAGGGTTTAATTTGCTGTTGCATTGCATTGAATTTTATCCACTTCGTGAGAAAGGAAATATTTCGGTACAAAAAGTCCCTTAGTTTCTTTGTAATACATACATGTATGTTTCTGTGTTGTCACGGCAGGTGACCAGCGACAAGGTGACCATGCGGAGGATCGTGGTGTGGCAGATGGAGAACGGCGCGGTATTCCAGACAGGCTGGTGGTCTGAGCGAGACATGCAGACAGTCCGCATCAGCGACATCGACGTCATCCACCTAGACTGGTGTGTGGGCAAGGGAAGTAACTGTCAGATCAGTCAAAACAACGCCGTCTTCGACCTTGCCAAGGGCACGTCGTCCTTCCAGGTGTCCGACATTGAGTTCAAGGACGTCAGGGTGGAAGGGTCATGTCCAAGACTCATCTACTTCAAGATGCAGCCAGGTACTACCATCTCTCTCTCTCTCTCTCTCTCTCTCTCTCTCTCTCTCTCTCTCTCTCTCTCTCTCCCCTCCCCTTCTCTCTGTCTCTGTCTGTCTGTTTCTTTCTCTCTCTCTCTCTCTCTCTCTCTCCCCTCCCCTTCTCTCTGTCTCTGTCTGTCTGTTTCTTTCTCTCTCTCTCTCTCTCTCTCTCTCTCTCTCTCTCTCTCTCTCTCTCTCTCTCTCTCTCCTCCCTTTCTCTCTGTCTCTGTCTGTTTGTCTCTCTCTGTCTGTCTGTCTGTCTGTCTCTGTCTGTCTGTCTGTCTGTCTGACTGTCTGTCTCTCTGTCTGTCTCTCTCTCTCTGTGTCTCTCTCTGTGTCTCTCTCTCTCTCACTGTCTCTCTCTCTCTCTCTCTCTCTCTCTCTCTCTCTCTCTCTCTCTCTCTCTCTCTCTCTCTCTCTCTCTCTCTCTCTCTCTCTCGCTCTCAATCGTGGTAAATTCATAAAAATATAACTTCGCAATTTTCTTGGGTACAATAAACTTATGTAATATTTTATTTAAATCACACTAGTGATTGTTATTTGGTATTGGGTTACCAAGAAATCATGGTATTTATTTAGAGACTTATGTAATTATGTTAATTTTTTGTTTGTTTTAACAAAGGCTGATCATAAGACGGACAGCTATGCCTAACTCATTGATTTCCTTTGTTAAATAAATTTCGTTCATTTCAATTCAGTTCTCTCATACCAGAGATATAGCGTCTGTTATTTTCTCATCTGCTGCTGGGGGGCTGCATGCAAGTAAAACGGAAAAAAAGCTTTTAATATTTTGGCAACATATTTTCCTCCCCTTTTGCCATGTTAGGATTGGAGTGCATGAGGCACCATTTTGGTCGCGACAGATGTCTTCTTCTTCTCGATCGCCGATCACACTTGAGTCCAGATCTTGAAATATAATTAGTGGTCCTCTGCAGCGCATTCACTGGCCCGTATAGTTTGTTGTGCAAGGACTCCGGCGTTGGCCAAATCTCTGCCCTCAGCAACCGGAGGCTCCCGCAGTCCTGGAGGATGTGGGCCGTGTCCTGTTCTGCCTCTCCACAAGGACACTTGGGGGAGGGCACAACATGCATCTTTTTAAGAAGAAGCTGGTTCAGTCTGTTATGTCCCGTTCTCAGGCGGAAGATGACAACCTGCTGCGGTCTTGATAGCAGGTGGCAGCTGTCCTGTGGCGTCCTGTGCAGAGTCTTAATGATGGTCTTCACCTCTGCCAGGCTGACGGGGTTGTTCTCTTGATCATCTTCTGTGCCCAACTTTGCCATTCTGTCCGCCTCTTCATTTCCTTGTATACCGCAGTAGGAGGGGATCCACTGCAGTACTGTCCTCCGGCTCTTGATGTTATTCAGCGCCTGTTCCAGCCGAGACTGTTTGTTACTGGTCATCGCTTGCAGCACTGACAGAGCGTCGGTCAGAAAGACCACGTGGTTATCATGGTTGACTCTGTCGCTGATGGTATTTGCTGCATTGATCAGTGCTTGCACCTCAGCTCTATGTGCAGTGGAGGCCTGTTGGTATAGTCTCTGCTTGCCACTCACCACTGGGGTACTGGATGTACACCCCAGCCCCTCCATTTCTTACGGCATCTGTGGCTGACCCGTCTGTGTAGACCCGTATCCATGCTTCCTGGGGGTACCTTTCGTCAAGCATGGCAAGCGTCAGGGCCTTTTTCACCACACTGCTTTGCTCGTCCTTTGTTGTGAGGTGGGGGACACTGGTCTGTATGTCCAAGTTTCCCAGTCTGTCTTCCCAGGGTGGGGCGTCAAGGGTGAATGATGGTGCCTCTACCAGCTCTGGCATCACTGTCTGATGTTTCCTCTGCAAAGCCCTTGCTTCGAGCGCAGAGCTTGATCTTTTCAGTCTGCCTGAGGACATCCTCCTGAGTCACTCATTGGGTGGTCCTGAGTGCACTGGTACTTGATGGCTTGTATCATTGTTTTGCAGTCTCGCCTCTTGCTCAGTGGTGGGATGCCAGTCACCTGTTCCATCTTCTGAATGGGTGTTGATTTCATTGCGCCTGTGATGATTCTCAGCGCTTAGTTCTGTACTTTGTCTAGGGCCTGCTGGTGTGTCTTGGCTGCTGTTGCCCAAGAACTTGACCCGTACTCGAGGTGCGGTCGTACAGTCCCCTGGTAGACTGACTTGAGGATCTTCTCGTTTGCACCCCAGTGTGCTCCTGCAAGTTTCCGCATGATTTTTAGCTTTTTCCGTGCCTTTCCCTCTGCGTTCATGATGTGTTGTTTCCAGGTCATTTGCTTGTCGTAGGTGACTCCCAGGTATGTTTGCTGGTCTTCAAAATTCAGAGGTGTGCCCCCTAAGGTCAGTTTGCTTGGTTTTGCTTTGGCAGAGAGTGTAAAGAGGGTGGCAGTGGTCTTCTCCCTGTTCATGGTCACACACCAGGTTTCCGCCCACCCTGCAACCTTTCCAAGGGCAAACTGCATCATGTAGGTTGCTGTGGTTGCATACTCTTCCGTGCACCAGAGAACGAGGTCATCAGCATGGACTCCTTTCGGCAGCTCTGGTACCAGGTCATTAATGAAGAGTATGAACAACGTGGGGGAGAGTACTCCTCCCTGTGGAACTCCTTGGCGTAGCAGCACCTTTCGGCCACAGTGACCGTTCACCAGCACTCTGGCTCTTCGGTTGTGCAGGTACGACTTGGTCCACTGGTACATGTTGCCTTTGATGTCAGAACTTAGGAGCTTCACGAGGAGTCCATGCTTCCAGACCTTGTCAAAGGCCTTCTGCAAGTCAATAAATGTTGCCAGTGTGACCTTCTGAGACTGGAAGGCATCCTCTATGATCTGGCTAAGGTTTGTTGTCTGGTCCTCGGTACTTCTGTACTTTCGGAAGCCGGCCTGCTCTGGGACGATGATGGACCCAGATTCCAGGTACAGCTGCATGCGCTGGTTGACAATGCGCTCCATGGTTTTGCAAACGCAGCTTGTCAGGCTGATGGGACGGTAGCTCAGGACTTCGGTCTTGTTTTTTCCTTTCTTCAACACTGGGATCATCCTGGCTTCCTTCCAGCACTGAGGGACCTGCCCCTGTTTCCAGCTGAGCTTGAAGATGTCCAGCAGTTTCTGGAGGGCTGAGTTGTCTCATTCGTGATGCTGTCCGGACCTGGAGACTTCTTCTTGAGCTTCTTGATGACATTCTTCAGCTCAGCCATGGTGATGTTTTGTTGCATGGCTTCCTGTGCTTTTCCTTCCGTTCTCTCTCTGATCTCGGTTCTGACTTCCCTCTGAAGAGGGGTATGGCGGTGTCGCTCTCTCCCTGATATGCTAGGGCAAAGGCATTGGCAGCAGTTTTTCCAGTGAGGGTTCTTCCTTCCTCCTCCAGGGTGATCTTCTGTCCCTTGTTGCCCTCATCATTCAGTGCTGTCGTACGTTTCCAGAGCTTTGTGGTGTCTTTCTCCATATTCAGCCCTGCCGTTTTTTCTCTCCAGCCTCTTCTCTTGCACGCATGCTTTGTTCTCAGATGCCTGGCTTTGCTTTGTTGGAGTTTTGCAGCTCATCGGACCAGTATGGGATGTAGTCCTTCCTCACTCCACGTGGGATGCTGTCCTTGGCTGCCAGGAGTATGCTAGCATTGAACTCCTTTACCACGTTGTTGATGTTTCTCCCCTGTCTCTATGTTTCCGGTCAGCTCATTTGTTCGTATGTTGAACAGTCTCCACTTTGCCTTTTTGTAGTTCCATCTTGGGTGGAGTGGCTGCCCGGGTGCCGAGTCTCTACTGATGGAAAGGATAACTGGGCGATGGTCACTTCCACCCAGCTGTTAATCCACCTTTCTTGAGATGTTTCTGTGGATGTCATCTGTGCAGAGTGCTAGGTCTGGTGTTGTAGTTGATTGCCAGCGGCGCGAGTAGAAGGTAGGGGGATCTATGAGGTCGTTGACAAGGATTAGATGGTGGTCATCCTGCCATGATTCAATGTCTTCTCCTCGCCTGTCTGGTGTGTTACATCCCCAACTCTGGGACTGGCTGTTAAAATCTCCAGCGATGAGGAAGCCGCTGTTAGGAACCTGGATTCTTTCAAGCGACAGCGGCTTGTCGTTGGGGCAGTAGTAGTTGACGATGTTCAGCGGGCCGTCGTTGGACCTCTATAAACTATGCTTCTTCCATGTATCTGTTTGTCTCCTTGGCATTCATGTTGTTCCTGACCAGAGTAATTACACCTCCTTTCTTTCTCCCTTTCTGTCGCTTCTGAACACCTGGTACCCTCGGATCTTGAAGGGCTTTCCCTCTTGCAGGTGTGTTTTCCTGTATGCAGCAGATGTTAATGTTGTTTTCGTAGAGGAAGTGTTCTAGTTCTTCCTTCTTGTTGGATATCCCCTCTGCATTCCAATGCATGATGTTAATGGTGGGGTTGCCCTTGGCTTTGCTGTTCTTTCGGCCAGTGGCTTTCCTTTCTCGTCCCCTGGCTCCACAAGACGAGATGAAGGGACCTCCAGCAGCTGAGGGTGGACTCCTTCGAGGGGCAGAGCCCGGCGCTGCACCTGCCTGGTGGGTCCCCACAGGGCGAGCACCATTACTGTCAATTCTGCCTCCAAGCGTCATAATGGCAGTTGATGCGTAGTGTTGTGGTTTATTAGAACGCGCCGTGCGTCCCAACACATCCGACTTCAGCACTCGAGGTTTCTTTCGGGGTTAACTCAACCTTAGCTCATGGCCCAAAGACCTGTCCTGTGAGCACATGTGTGGGAAAGGGGAGGGGGGAACGGGGGGGGGGGGGGGGGATTGGGGGGTGGGTGTGGGTGGGGAGGGGATGGTCCATATTAGTTTGGCCTCTACCCTTCGACCTGTCCAGCTTGGGAAGCCCTGCCATGAGTTTACACTCCCGCTGGCATAGCTCTTAGGGTCATACAGACACGCAAACCACCACACCGCGTTAAGGAATGGACCATGTGGTGGTGACAGGTGTTATTACACATCCTTTACATGGTGGGGGTTGCCCCATTATTTCTGCTTGCTCTTGTCTAGGGCTGTACATCCTCATCGTATACAGAAAGTTGTGATCGAAACGAGTAATCAGGCGATTAAATCCTGGTACAAGATGAAACTGTCACCCGAAAAGATAACGCACTCCGATTAAGGGTAAAGGTGCTCTTTTTATATTGCAACTTTTCAACCCATTAATTGATGCTCAAACCGACAGACTGATGGATTTTCTGCTCTTCTGTGCGAACCGGGTGTAAAACTAAAAGGGAAACAGAGGGAAATACATGCGCGAAGAATGTTCATGCTTTGGTTTGCTTTTCGTCATAGGACTAGAGAGGTGCAGTTTACGCGAGTGTTTGTCAACTTGACGTCCATGTTGATTCTCGATCACCGGTTCTGTCCAGTGGAGCGCGAGCAGAGCAGAGGCTAACTACAAGCCGATGGACAGACTGTGCGAGTGCTCTCATGATCTCGAATGATGTTGAGAAAAATCTGTCTCCCAAGTTCAGTCCCCAAACGATTGATATTTTGGATTTGTTATTCGCTTTTTGTGTGTTAAACTTGCTTCATTGTGTGGATAACCATACTGAATTTGTCTTTCCTGCTTTATTCCAAGGCTGACTGACGTTATTAGTTATAGTGCAAGAAAATCCCATGATGACATTATTGCATCCCAAACAAAGGTATTTCAATTCTGGAATAAACTCTGCTCCCGAATAAATACCCTCTACCCTTTTTTCCTGTGTACAAACTCTGGTTTCAATTAAACTCAGCACGGTGCCTTTGAGGATTGACCATTCATGAGAAGCTAGACCTTGTATGCAGAGGTTTTGTGGCAGGGTCCGTCACCCGTTTCCTGCGCCAGGTTTCATGAGGTCGGTCGTGTCACTGGGAAGCTGCAGATGGTGGCAGAGTCCGCGTCTCTGTGGATTTGGCAGACCAGGGAAAGGTCATGTTGGCTGACCAGTGATCCGATGCCCACCCCCACCCCTCGTGGCCAGACCTGCTGCTTGGGGCCCCGGGCTGAGCTACTGGAGTAGGCCCCGAAAGCTCTGCAGCCAGGGGTTCCATCTGATGAGGGGGACATCCAGCGAATTCAGTACAATGTAGTTTTCAAAGCATGACAGGTACGCATGACCACATGCACACGCGCACACGAGTGTACGCATCACACAGCTGTAGATCCACCACTGTTTCTCTACGCAGGCGCCCACGGCACGGTGACCAACGTGCGCTTCATCAACTGGCACGTGGACTCCCAGCCCACAAACGATGGACTCCACAACGAGATCTCGGGCACTGCGGCGGGCCACGAGACCAACTGGCACTTCCAGAACCTGCAGATCGGAGGCCACTGTGTGTCCAGCCCCGGACAAGGGGACTTCCAGGTGGACGCCCAAACCACCCAGCACATCACCTTCGACTGCGGAAACACGCACCCTGTCGGGTGAAGTGGGCAGGCTCGTTAATGGACGTTACCTCATATGTAATTAGACGGTCTCTGAGCTTTTGAATCGGACTTTGTTTGCTCCATAGCTCGGAATAAACATGGAAAACTTGGGTCTTCACCCCCATTTGTTTTAGACGTTGTTTGTTGTGTGTATGGAATATAGAATATATGCAATGATCATATATCCATGCTCTAAATCACAAACGGTTTCTGATGGATATTTTGGCAACGTCATCTTCGTTTGTTTCCAAGCGGAACGATGCGGTCCGGGCTCGTGAAAGCAGACAGACACTTGATGGAAACTGCTACGAAAGTGGCCTAAAGTTTCGACTGAGACAGTTTTAAATAGTTCAAAAAGCACCTGCAATAAATGCACTGCAGCACAAACCATTTTATCGTTCTCCAATGATCATTGATGGGAGTGCAGTTTAATGCTGAACTCTGTGGAGTGCCATCGCAGCAGCCTCACAAGCACGAAAACCACAGCATTTCAGGTAATGATGGTGGGGGTGGGAATATCAGGCAGCTTTGGATGTATGCAAGATCTGCAATGTGCGAGATGTCATGTCATAGTGTCTGTCGAAATAATATCCTTTTCGTGCTAACACAATTTTTGACGAATAGATGTCATGACCTCGCCTGTATCTGATTAACTAAACGGGCTCGTTTAACTTCGAAATAGGAAGGAGAAGATGGAGATGGATTGGACATACGTTTCGAAAGCCAGCGGCAAGTATCGTCAGACAGGCCTTGATTTAGAACCCCCCTGGGAAAGAGGAGGAGAGGACGACAGAGAAACAGCCAGAGGCGAGACCACCAGGCTAACATACTGAGAATGGACGCCACCTGGAACCAATTGGTGACAAGGACACAGGGCAGAAGGGGTCTGCAGGTCTCTCGTGGACGGCTTATACCCCAGGTGGGATGAAGTGTCTAAGTAAGTGAGCTCGTTTGACTTGTCTAAGGGTATGGCAGACAGAGCGGACATAAAATCACCTTTCATCCGTCCATCAAACTTATGCAAGATGGATGAAAGGTCAAAAGAATGAACTGCTGTCAAAATAAAAAGTTTATTGAAGTTGAAAGTCTTGAAACAATCAAAATGCACACGAAGAGAGAGAGAGAAACCTACCTATCCAATCTGGAAACAAACCAGCATGACTGAAGTTGCAGTCGTTACATGAAACACGTACAACTGCATTACCAACTCGTCCGTCTTTCACAGTTCATTTACTCAATCCTCTAGTTTCAAAAATACATCTTTCTACCATCAAAGCAATTCTAGACAAATAAACGTGTAATGATGAATTGCCTTTCCATTACCATTCACATATATCAAGTAACTCTGCACTGCAGTTAGGGTTGAAGCTAAGGTAATGACTGCACATGAACACTCATCATTGGTGTGCAGATAATGGCATGCATCATATATTATTTACAAGAATAATTCACGGCACTTTTTTGTGGCTTGTCAAACCAGTTTATTTCAAATCACATTGGCTTTCCTGTATGATATGGTCACTTGGCACTACATTTCACATTTAAACAACTGAAAATCATGTGTGAATAAAGCTATGTAAACTTCTCTGTGCAAACAGATTTTATCTCCCCTGGCAAATGTTGCCTGCATCATTACTTAGATGAAAACTAAACAGCAAAGCATATCAAACTATAGATTAACTGTGCAAACACTTAAGTTACCTCCTGTAGCATTCCTGATCTTTTATCTGTGCTTACAGCCTTTTTTTTCATGTTTCCTGGATTGCCTTCATGATAAAAACATTCATGATTTCTTGTCTGTATAGAGGATTAGAAAACTAGTGTACATTATCAAGAAGAAACAAATATTGTTACCCTGGACTTTAAATGCACACATCATTTTCTGTAGCAAACTTAGGCCATCCTACCAAATCTACTCACAGAAACTCAACAGAAGTGCAAATAAAAGTACACCTAAAAGTTAACAAACTTTCATCATCATCATCATCATCATCGCATCATCATTCTTTTGTATATGTGGATGTTCTTGTTGCTACCCCATTTCACTTCTGTAAGAAAGAAAGAAAGAAAAAAAAATCACCAGACAAGCCTTTAACACTAACATGCATTCTACATTACTCTCAAGACAATGATCAAATATGTCTAAAAAGTACATGATATCTCCTACACTGGAACTCCGGGTCTCATGTGCATAGGTTCATGAGTTTTGTATCATCAGCATCTTGCATATACAAGAGCCCTGGATTTTTTCATGTATGTGTACCAGCTTGGATGCAGGATTGCTTTGCAAGCATTCAGGTTTTCCTCTTCCGTCCAGACTTGCCATTGGAGGCACCGGCAGTCTTGGCCTTCTTGCTGGGTGGGGCGTACTTGGTCTCCAGCTGTTCCAGGAAGCTCTGTTGACCTGCTTGACGTGATTTCTGCCGTTCCTTAATCATGGAGACCAGAGATGACTCATTCCCATCCAGCCCCATCTTGGCTCGCTCCTCCTCAGCCTCCGCAGCCTCAGCTTCAGCCTGGAGATAGAGGCATAAAAAGCTTAGAGCAAGGTCATTATTAATTATCATTATCATCAGAAAATTTTTCACCATCTCTACTGTGGTTGACATTGTCATCGTTGTCCTTATCACCACCATCATTCTCATTAACCCCTTCCCTGCCATATGTATTGCAAGCCATATGCCAGGGAATTTTCTCATGTTTTACTGTACTAGTGTTTGTCATATCAGTGTTCTTACTTTTTAGAACACTGAACAAAGCAGAGAACTGAACCATTTGAAGTTGCCTCCCTATCATGAGAGAGCTTCATTAGAAACTTGAAATGTTTTGGGACCTAGCAAAGCTCTGACATTTTGAGGCCCAGAAATATTCCAGGTGTGGCAGGGAAGGGGTTAACATCACCATCAGCAGTGGCATTTTCATCACCATCAAAGGATGATGATGATCATCATCAAAACTGCCATCCTCATAATCAAAGACAACACCAAAAGCAACTTCGTAAGCATTATTCTCATATTCATTATTAACATCTTCATCACTGTCATCATCATCATCATCATCATCATCATCATCATCATCATCATCATCATCATCATCACTACCTCTACCATTATTATTTGTCAGATCATAGTCAACACTGCCACCATTGTCATCCTCATCATCAAGTGTTGTTGCTGTTGTTGCTTTAATGGTTGACAAAGATTTCAAGGCTTTTTATGAGTTGTGGAGGACAAAATTACAGCCTGAACTCCAATACACTCACTCTTAACTGAATCAAGCACAGATACAGATGTACATCTATTCACAAACACAGTAAAGATACTTCTACATCAACACAATTATTGTACACAAAAACATCAATTCATCCAGAGACATGGACACATTCACAGGTGTCAGCAGAGAAACTCAGGAAAACATTGACACATGTATGTCATACCAGAAACTATAACAATACCCTAACAATTATGAACATATATATATATATATACAGTTTGTACAAATTGGTCCAGACACTTACTACAAAAGTACAGATGATCGTAAATGTACCTGTAATTATGAGTGCACATACAGATACAAGTATTCATAGATTCCGCCACAGAAAGCTGCTTGGATGCCTGAAGGAAACGGAATGCTGTTCTGAAGATGACGTCACAAAATACTACCGTGTCCTGAGACAGAACATTACATGGCACAGAGGTAAATTTGTCATAAAATACAGCACAAGGATGGATGGATGGTGTTTTACAGCCTATCATCCTTTGAAGGCTATGTAAGGCCACTAAGCACGAAAATCACTGGAGCAGTTTAGAGTAAACGTAATCCAGTCATGGTGTCCCTAGTCATTCGCCTTTTATGAATCGTGTAGGGAGACAGGTGGGTCAATGCTTACCCCGAACCCACAGGGGGAATACAGCACAACCTGAAGACATACTCACAGAATTCTGCAGTGCCAAGATATGTACAGAAAATCAGTGCCTAGACACACAGTCACATGATATCAAGAGACAGAATGTTACAGCACCTAGAGGCCCATACAATCACACAGTACAGTAATAACTAGATGCACATACACTGCTGCAGTGCCCTGAACCATAGACACTAGCATTTGCTGGTACACTGTCAAAAAACACAGATCCTGATATCTGAGAACTTGCAACTCGCCTTTTTCCTTCTCTGTGTCTTCTTCTTCTTGCTTTCATTCGTGAACTTCTTGTAAGCTTGCAGCTCCCCTTTCTCTATCAAGTCACTCAGAATGCCGCCGAGTCGCTCCTCCTCAGTGTAGTCAGCAAACAGGACGCTGTCCATGATGATGTTCATGTCACCCTCACTCTGTGTGTATGCACTCTTCAGATCCTCTATTTCTTGCTTAGAACCTGAAATAAATGTTTTGTCCATGATGACAAGTGTTAATTTAGCATTTTTCAGACGGCCCGAGTTGCTTTATTCTCATCAGCAGAAATTCCCAAAACGATAACATAATGCCACAATTCCTAATAAAAAATTGTCAATCTAAAAGACAACAATTTTGATTTCAAGCAAACAAATTGTTTTCTATCTCTCTCAAATGATGATAGATCAACTTACAAGATGGTGGAACATTTTTTCCTAACATTCTGTCACTGGGGCTCTGTGGTTGAGCAGTTAATAGTGCTTGACCGGAGGTGGGTTTCTCAGGAAAAAATCCTAATGCATTGTACTTGCTCCCCTCCTGGTACCAGAGACCCGTTTAGTTTGGAAAGGTATAAAACATGTTCAGAGATGAGCAAATTTGGCTAAAGCTCGCAAAGTCAAAATCTTTTCTCGTAACCGAACCTGTCCACACAGATGCTTGCCATGAGCACTAATCCCTGATCATTAAAAAGTTTTAAAGCACATTTGGACATGCAAAAAGGATGATGCATTAGGATTGCTTCTGGGCAACCTGCCTGTTGTTGCTTGCAGCTAGTGGGTGTGGCATTTAAAGCCACAGAGATCCTTAGGTATAGTACTTTACTCATACTGCTGCTCCCCACCCAGGTGTTAAATGGGTAGTACATGTGAGGGCTGAGCTGGAAAACTGTGAAAGCTAACTTTGGCGAGTTCATCCACAGCCCTCTTGCATGCTCCTCAGGGAGTTCAGATGGAGTTAGAATGATAAAAAGAAGTAGCCCCGTGACCAGGGGGTAAAAGTGTGTGGTTTGAGCACCCGTCAATGGGTGAGAAGTTGCACCTTTACTTCATTTCATTTGCAGCGAATCCATCAGCTTTATATCTACCTTGGTATTTCTTCTTGTAGTCCTCAATGTCTTTTACAGTGACACGACCAAAGAGGTGACGCCAGTAGTCGTACCAATCCCTGTCTTGCTCGACTGAGTCCTCATCATCCACATCTCCTGCAGGGACGTATGAATGGAGACGCATGAATGGAGTCTACACATGAATGGAGACACATTTGGCATGAAAATAATGTTAAGCATCACAATCATTATGGATACGGTGAATGCAGTTTATTCACAGTAGCAAAACTGTGCATGAAATATAACAGTTTCGCCATAAGAATAGAGAGGGTGGGTGGGAGGGGGGAGAGAGACGGGGGTCAGACTCCCTTCTCCAGAGCCACTATGCTTCATCATAATGGAAAAAGCACTTCATTGCAGAATGCAACTTGTACATGATGTAAATGGAATGAGAAGAGAAGAGTGTCCTCATACATGAAACTTAGGCAACTATGGAAAATTGGAAGCATCTATTTAAAAGCAGATATGGCATAACAATTAATCAACTGGCAAAGTAGATATATAGAAATCAACAAATGCCAGGTGTAAAAATACGAGTACACATACAAAAACCAACATTCTTGCATACACAAACTTCCAATCTCACCAGTTTCATCATAAACATTTCTCTTTTCTTGGTCACTAAGAATACTGTAGATGCGCCCCAAAGCTTGAAACTTCCGAGTGGCTGTTGCCTTGTCTTCAGCCTGTACTCTGTCAGGATGCACGGACAGTGACAGCTTGTGGTAGCCTTTCTTCACTGCAACATTAGAAGACTCCATTAACAACGTTTCAAAGGGGACAAACAGTAAGTGGGATCAGCTCTTTCCAATTTATCAATAGGCAGTCCTGATAATGAAGAGTCTTCCTGAAGTTTGATATGCATTCTCTCTCTCTCTCTCTCTCTCTCTCTCTCTCTCTCTCTCTCTCTCTCTCTCTCTCAACTCAGTGACCTTGCATGAAGAGTTAAATCAGCAGCCATGCAAATGTTGAAATCCATGCAAAAAGTAAATAATGTGTAAAGAAAGATTATTTTGAAATTGCATGATGTGCAGATACAACCTATTTTACTGTACAGTTCAGAGTAATGGGGAGTAGAGAATTTATTCACAATAAGGAATTTCTTAACGTTACCAGTAGAACACCTAATGCATTCATTACAGGTGAATTAGGTTGTTATCCATTTTGCATCATTGCTGAAAAATACTGGTGCAAAGTTCTTAAAATGTCCTCTCATTGATGCTCATGCATGGTACATGACATGATGCTTCTTAAGGAGTAAGATAAAGATAACTGGACATATGCGCCTTGAGCATGTCTTAACTCATGGTAAGGCGCTATATAAATCCACACATTATTATTATTATTATTATTATTATTATTATTATTATATAAAATAAAAACGTTATTGTGCACTAACGGATTAAGCAATGTTTGGTCTAAGCAATAAGTGACAGTTGAAAGAGCATTCTTGTGTGCATTGTGCCAGAGATTGATAGATTGCTTCAGTCATGAATGGAAAAAATTACAAGCAATCACTTTATTGTTTGTTGTTCATGTAAAAGGTGATGTTATTTTGACCCATACCTGAATATTATTGATCAGCAATTTCTATGGTTTTGGATTACTGATGTTGGAGCTAATACATTTTGTTATTTCCAGACAAAAACTTCTGTTATATCTACATGTAATGTGCATTGAAGATGATGATGATGCTAATCTTCCGTTGCATTGTCTTGTGCATAATGAATTACTACTTATCAGTATTGGAGGTGATACAGATGACCATACTGCTCAATCACTTTCTTTGTACATCGATTACACACTCAAAACACAGAATTACTGTGAATACAGATGTGAACATGAATTGTCTGATGTGAAATGCATTTCAATCCCATTCAATTCCCTTTGTAATGGGCTGGTGGCCTTATGAATAGATTATGTTCATTCATTTTCTTTCCTATGTATGTATGTGTGTGTGTGTGTGTGTGTGTGTGTGTGTGTGTGTGAGTGAAAGAGAGAGAGAGAGTGAGGGAGAGATGAGATGGAGAGAGATGAGATGTGTGGAGAGAGAGAGAGGAGAGAAGAGAGAGAGAGAGAGAGAGAGAGAGAGAGAGAGAGATGAGAAGAGAGTGGAGAGAGAGGACACAACACGAATGTTTTGTGTGGCCATGCCTTAAATCAGTATATCATATGTTCAACACGTGTTTTCAAGGAGAGGAGAGAGGAGAGAGAGAAGAGAGGAGAGAGAAGAAGAGGAGGAGAGAGGGATGGGGGAAGAAAAGACGAGAGAGAGAGAGAGAGAGAGAGAGAGAGAGAGAGAGAGAGAGAGAGAGAATGCCTGCTTGCACATTATGTTCTCTGCATAAGCATTTATGAGGTAACCTTTTATAGTATACATGTGAAGGCATGCCTGCGCACTTTTAATATTAACACATGGATTGTGGGAGCCTGCTTTAGTCATCACACCAATGCTTCATTAAAGAATAGATAAATGACAGTGGAAAAAAGTAATGTTGAAGGACTCTCTGCGCAAGGGGCATTTTTTGCTCTTTTGCTTTTTTTTCTTTCTCTTCTGTTAGTGTTTTCAAAATCTTATCCATACTCATTCGGCACCCCATCCTATCCCTCCAATCCAACCCGTCTCCGACCGCCACATATTTTTCTCTACATAACTAAATGATTCTGGAAGTCGTAAATCATTAAGTGAGCTGTAATTTGTGTAAACAGTTATCGATCCCCACAGCAAAGTAGGGACACCCATTCCCATACTTCCTGAAGTGACACTATTTTCCATAAATCAGTGTCCTTAGAACAGGTTATGCCCTCAACGTAAAACACTAACATGGCTTCAACTGCAGGTACTCAATGTGAACAGTTGTGACTGTCCATGTTATTCAGCATGAGCACCCCGATAGTGACGACACTGGAGTTCAGCCGAGTCTAGCGTTTTCACAAAACAGTGAGAAAGTTGTCATGAACTGCGAGTCAATACTTACCCTCTTGTGCTGTGGCATCTCTTCGTATGCTAAGTATTTCGTAGAAGTCTTCTTTCTCAAACAATTCTTTGCACGTTTCGATAAAACTAGACATGATGAAGTATGGAGGCGTAAGATTCACGAACTGAGACGAGCTCCGCGCCAAATGCGTTTGGACAAATGAATTATATTTAGTTTCTAACATGTAAGAGCTATTAAGGAACGACAACTCTACTACAACAAACTAGTTGACTGCCAATAATGACAGCAGCACGCTAAACAGCTCTCCATCAAACTGTTTCAATACCGAATTTTTCGAAAGAAGAGAGGCAACACAAGCATAAAAAGACAAAAGGAGAAGCCTCATTAAAAGGCGCTTTTGGCTAAGCCAGGTCGTGGTATAGTTAACTGGAAGAGACGGGGGGGGGGGGGGGGGGGGGGGGGGGGGGGGGGGGGGGGGAGGGAAGGGGGGGGGGGGGGAAGGGGGGGGGGGAAGGGGGGGGAGGGGGGGGAGAAGGGAGACAACCGTCAGGTCAGCTTTTCCTCCAAACAATACTTCCTGGGAGGAGAGCGTTATCTTCTTATCGAATCGGGCCAAAATGAAGCATTTTTTTGCATTTTATCGAAAATTACTACGTAAAGGCTTACGTCGCTGAACGAGATCTAATCTGTTGTTTAAATGAAACCATGAAAAATAATTTCCTTACTATAACCTGATTTTGAACTTAATTTAATATGAGCTCCGTCGAGATCGAGTCAAACAGAGTTATCTTTTCCTACTTTCAGCATAACAAACGCGCGTCGCTTACAAAATCTGTGAAAGACACGTGTGTTTTTGGAGCAGACAGTTTGTTGTTTCTATAATGGTGACCTCCTGTTGTGTGAAGAACTGCCACAATAAGCATGGCAGAAAGAATGATCTACGTTTTTTTGTACCATCTGTTCTGACGATAAACATGGTGCTTTTTAATTTGCTAGAGCAGTTACTCATGAATCATTGATCTTTCAATAGACAAACCCAGTGCTTGGAACATTACTGTGCACATCAACAGCTTTTAGTTTAATGGTGAATCTTTCAGTTTACACGCTATGCGTCATAAAAACTGCTGGCGCTGAACCTCCAGGTTTTGGCATATATTTTTTTTTAAAGATCGGGTTTGAACCCGCAACCTCTCGAGAAAAGAGGGGGGAAAACACACACACACACACAAACACAAAAAACTAGGTCGGGTTCGAACCCACAACATCTCGAAAAAAGGCAGAAAAAAGTTTCAGCGCAGAATCGAACCTGGTCATGCATGACCAAGAGTCCAACGCTCTACCAGCTGAGCCATTACAGAATTGATATGACGGAGTGTTTGTAAAGCATTTATAACGTTCGTTTCCGTAAACCCCTTTGCAAGCTATCGGCCCAGGAAACAATCAACCATATATTTTAAACATGATGGATTGGTTCAGGAAGCTCCTATTATGACATGTTTTGTTTTGCTTTGGCATGTCATAGACGCTGAATTAACACTCACACAGTCACACAGAGGAGGAGGTGTATTATAGATGTTCACCCCAGACATGTGCATTGCAGCATTCGTACTAATTCACGCACAATAATAATAATAATAATAATAATAATAATAATAATAATAATTAATAATAATAATAATAATAATAATAATAATAATAATAGAGACTAATTATGCGCCCATACCTTCCCGAATAGGCAAGCTCATGGCGTTTACAATGAAAAGTCTACATTCATACAAAGCATTCCAACATTCGCACACTGCACAGTTGAAACAAAAAAGTTTTTGTTTTAGTAGGAAAAGATAACTCTGTTTGACTCAATTTGGCTATTCCGTCAACTGATTTCGAGGGGGGAGGTTTTCGAGTTTACGACCTAAATAAACCACTTTCTCTTCAAACCTCGATGTTGAAAATTTGATACATTCAATTGGACCTAACTTCCAGTAAGTGTGCAAAATGTCAAGGAAATCCGTCCAGCAGTTTTTGAGATATCAGCCGTTAAGTCGGGACTGACAGGCAGACGGACAGGTAAAAATTACGTCAAGTTATTGATGACGTCACACATTTCGCAATTTCGCCATTCCATCAATTGACTATTTAGGGAGGTGCTTTCGAGTTTACGACCTTAAAAAAACCACTTTCTCTTCAAACCTCGATTCTGAAAATTTGATACATTCAATCGGACCTAACTTCCAGTAAGTGTGCAAAATGTCAAGGAAATCCGTCCAGTAGTTTTTGAGAAATCAGCCGTTAAGTCGGGACAGACAGACACACAGACACACAGACAGATAAAAACCGCTGGTGCTGAACCTCCAGGTTTTGGCATTAAAAAAAAAGAAGAAGATCGGGTTCGAACCTGCAACCTCTCGAGAAAAGAGGGGGGAACAAAAACCATACCCACACACACAAACACAAAAACCCGGGTCGGGTGCGAACCCACAACCTCTTGAAAAAGAGGGAGAAAAACAGTTTCAGCGCAGAATCGAACCTGGTCATGCATGACCAAGAGTCTAACGCTCTGCCAAATGTGCCATTGGAGAACTCGTATGACTGAGTGTTTTAAAGCATTTATGACGTTCTTTTCCGTGGCCACACGAGCAGCTCTCAACCCGCTGAACAAAGTCTGTAGGACCTCCAGTAAACCTGGAGGGACATGAGTAGTATTTATTCATAGTAGTAGTAGTAGTAGTAGTAGTAGTAGTAGTAGTAGTAGTAGTAGTAGTAGTAGTAGTAGTAGTTGAGAGGCTAGATATAGGCCGTGAAGCCTTTTGAACGCCCCATCATAATGTGTTGCCTTATATAGGGTCTTAGCGCAATTTTCTTATTGCGACAATGTCACTCATCATAGCTTCTGAATAACGACATAAATATAGGATCCTTGTCCAGTTGGTTTTTGAAAACGTTAGTAGTCGGTGCAGTCTTGAGCCAAAACGGAAGGTTATTCCACAGGTTAGCAACACGATTGAAACAATACTTTTTTGGTTAGTATTACTACGTTGAACAAATACTTTTCCGTCTGCATTTCTCGTACTGGCACAACCTGGTGACTTAAAGAAGTCGCTCCACTCCATGTCCACGAGATCATTGTACAATTTGTAAGCCTCTATTAGTCACCATGAATCCTTCTTCCCTTCAATGAGTGCAGATTCAAATACTCTAAGCGCTCGCTGTAAGACATCTCCCGACATTCACTCAACAACTACGTAGCCCTGCCAAAGATTATAGGTTACACAAAGATAGTTCATTAGCTCATTGTCGTGAGGATCGAGACACGTTGCGCCCCAAGCGGATGGTAGTATTGGTAAATCAAGGAAAGTTAATCACACCTCTTAGCGACATGTAAAACTTCTTGTTTATCGACGGTTTCTAATGCGTTCCGATCATGTTTGTGAATAAATTTACTGTGTAATGTGTAATAAAATGATTTGCTGCAATAATGGGGGTGTTTTGGCTTTGTTTTTTGTAGCAAGCGTTGTGAAATCCAACTCGACCTAGATCTACATGGTATGGTTTGAATGGGAACGATCTATTTTTCAATATTATCTAAGAATGCAAGCTTGTTTATCAACGTATACACCCCTGTGGAATATCTTTAGGAAATGCAAAGCAATACATACCTGTCAAGAAGGTGATTTGCGGCCAGAAAATCATTCGATTAAGTGAATTCAGTTGCCGCTTCTGGAAAGATTTTTAGTTACAATCAAGCTTTGCCATGTGACCTGCATTTCGATTGTTAAAAAGTAGGACCTTTCAATACCTTTTGATGCATTCAACATACAGCTTTAATAAATTAATGCTGTTCATGGCTTACATTTTCTTCGGATGGGTTTCTAGTATCCCAAAATATAGCTTTTTCTGCGCGAACTGGAGAGAGCTGCCGCCATTGAATTGCCCAAAGAGTAGACATATACGCCATATCTACACGAAAGCAGTCCTCTGATTGGTTCCCTGAATAGGATCCTCCAATCAGCAGGCAGCTTTCTTCGCCGTCTTGTCACTAAGCGGTGTGAGTACACTTTCCTTGATTCACTCCTACTACCGTCCGCTAAGTGCAGCGTCTTGTAACTTTTAAGAGCAAAAGCTCGGTATGAGCTATCTTTGTTTAACCTATAATCTTTGGCCCTGCGCTGGACTCGCTCCACAGCCTCTGACTGTCTTTTTAAATGCGGGTACCATATAATGTTACCATACTCAACTCTTGGACTAACTATAGCTTTGTATAGCTGAATGAAAATGTCCTTGTTTAAATATATAAAGGTTCTTTTGATAACTTCAATCATCTGATTGGCCTTGTTTATAGAAGCTTGAAGATAATGTGGGTCGAATGACAATTTAGGGTCAAAAGTGACTCCCAAGTCTCTCTCCTCGTTGCATACAGTAAGATTTAAGTCATCTTTTCCCATTTTCATAGTGTATTTAACGCAGGGATTATTTTTTCCAAGATGCATTACCTTACACTTTTCTACATTAAAATATAGATTCCATACATCCGACCATCTCTCCAACTGAACTGAGGAAAAGACAACTCTGACTCGATCTCGATTTGGCCATTCCGTCAACTGATTTTGAGAGGGGAGGTTTTCGAGTTTACGACCTAAATAAACCACTTTCTCTTCAAATCTCGATGCTGAAAATTTGATACATTCAATCGGACCTAACTTCCAGTTAGTGTGCAAAATGTCAAGGAAATCCGTCCAGCAGTTTTTGAGATATCAGCCGTTAAGTCGGGACTGACAGGCAGACAGACATAAAAATAACGTCAAGTTATTGATGACGTCACACATTTCGCCATTCCGTCAATTGACATATTAGGGAGGTGCTTTCGAGTTTACGACCTTAAAAAACCACTTTCTCTTCAAACCTCGATTCTGAAAATTTGATACATTCAATCGAACCTAACTTCCAGTAAGTGCGCAAAATGTCAAGGAAATCCGTCCAGTAGTTTTTGAGAAATCAGCCGTTAAGTCGGGACAGACACACAGACAAACAGACAGATAAAGTCTGTAGGACCTCCAGTAAACTTGGAGGGATAAAGTCTGTAGGACCTCCAGTAAACCTGGAGGGAAAAATGTGTAATATACGGGTATATCGCCGAATGCTCTACGGCGTGTTTTTTTTCTGTTTGACTCTTACGTGAGTGTTGTGACGTTTCTGAGCGTTTGGCTATGGAGCTTGGGGACCAGTTGGCTCTCTCTCTCTCTCTCTCTCTCTCTCTCTCTCTCTCTCTCTCTCTCTCTCTCTTTCTCTCTTTCTCTCTCTCTCTCTCTCTCTCTCTCTCTCTCTCTCTCTCTCTCTCTCTCTCTCTCTGCGCGTGTGCGTGTGTGTGTGTGTGTGTGTGTGTGTGTGTGTGTGTGTGTGCGTGCGTGTGTGTGTGTGTGTGTGTGTGTGTGTGTGTGTAGGTCAAGCAACCGATATCCCGAGTGATCGTGGTATCAAACTATTCATCACAGCAGTTGTCGACAGTTTGCAATGCCTCAGTGGAGCACCGTTGGTTCAAATTCGGCTGTGGTTGGAGCGAAATGAAGGGTTACTTAGTCCTAACTGCTCGTTGTTTCTTAATCTTCATCTCTTATAAATCGCAGAGGACCAACTTTTATTTAAAATTGCACGCACAAAAAAGGTCGATCTGTTATCATATCTTAAAGTTATATTAAATTAGTTACAAGTAATCGATAATCCTGTTTTCTTCCGTCCCAGCGAGTTGAAGGGGTTTCGAAGAAGGAACACAATTACACAAATCCGAATGCTTTAGTAACGTACATCGTATTGATTTTGCTTCTCTACAGCGTTACAACACGCGGTATGACAAAAAACGTCGATCATTCTCTCTGCCATGCTTATTGTGGCAGTTCTTCACACAGCAGGAGGTCATGTCATCATTTAAAACTCCGCGTCTTCTATCGTGACGTTCCCTTTCGGAGACGATGCTTTCGTTTACGACGAGGAGATCAGAAGTAAAGCGGTACACGCAGTGATGATAGAGGTTATGTCCTCTAATGTTAATGTGTGTTAGGGCAGGCAAGAAAACCTCTACAATCTCGGGATGAAAAGTTATTATGATCGTGACAAGACCCGGGAGAGTCTCCTGTGGATTGGGGTGGAGATGAAGAAAGGCTGGAGTGGTGAAATTTCGGCATAGTTTTCGTCAGCGTGGTTTTAGCAAAGAGTAGTATTAGCGCCTACCAGAAATTATTTGACATCAAAATTCAAATAAGTTTATAAAATTCCTTGATCTTTTCTTTTAAAATTTGACATTTTGAAAAAACAAGTCTTAGGTTCTGCAGGAAAAAATAAGGTCAGTCGGGTTACCAATGCATAGCTTTTTTTTTTTTTTTTTTGGCCTAAGCTCAGTGCTGAAGCCTTTTTTGTGCATTTGTTTTCATGCATTCTAAGTTTAAAATGAATGTTAGTTTGGCTCATTGGGTCAAAATCGAGTAAATTCTAGGACACTGTACCCCGGTTAGTGTGAGTACATGTACTGTGTTTAGTACTGCTTGTGGAATAGAGGATAAATTATTGTTCAGACTTCAAGACTTCGTGTAATGTGGCCTGTGCATAGATAACCTAGAACCTTAAAGGGACAGTTCCTCTCTGGGCTCTTATGCACTGTGCATGTTTATTTCAGTTTTACAGTGTTTTGATTCTATTGCATTTTTTTATTTTTTTACAACTGGTCATACTGATCTGCATAAAATATTAAAACAATCACAAGAATAATGCATTGTGTTTAGCTTGTATGTTTTTTGTTATGTCCAGTGTCACTCCTACTCTGATTTATATATTATGAATCGCAGGCAGTCAAAAAAAATACACTCAGCATTTATTCAATTACTGACCATATTGTTTGACCAGATTATAAATGCTGCATAATGTACTTTCCAAATATGGCAAGTGCCGCTCGCGTCAAGCTGCGAGTGTGCGAGATGAAGACGCAAGCGGCTCACAGCTAGCGGCCAAGCGCCGTAGGACGCAAGCAGCTTGCGTCACAAATGGACGCCTAGTGTGCGACGGGCCTTACGCATCGTGGCAGACTGATGGAAGATTGCATTAACTAGGTGCAAGCTAACGAGACTGGGAGGTCTTTCTTGTGGGTACACTGCCAAAGACTGAAGAGTATACGCAATGACGGTTCATGTCGTTCTTTGAAAAATAAAATAAAATGCAAAGACGCTGATGCAAGCGTCTCCCAGGTGAAGGAGGCAGCAACAGTTGCAACATGGCGAACCGCGACGGGAGAGAAATTGGCTGCTCGAGTATTCTCCGCGGCGTCAGTTGCACCAATAGAACGTGCACATTTCCTGGGAAGTCATTTTCCCGAGTTTCAGAAGATGAAAAGTAAACAGAGGAAAGGGGAGTGTAAATGTGACGATCCGATTCGAAGTCACCGAGTGCATAACGGATAACCTCTAGGCGAGATAGTCGCTGACACAATGAACGTCTGGTTCGTCGTCAAACCTACTGCATGACCAGAGGACTCCCCCCCCCCCCCCCCCCCCCCCCCCCTCCCTTCCCCTATCCGGGACTTTGCACAGACTGCTTCAGCTAGACTCTGAGATTGGCACTGCACTCTCTCCAAAGGCAATACGACGGCACCTCGTCGTCTAAAGTGCTTTCAAACAGTTATTATGCTTTTGCACTTAGTGCCGGCTGACGAACAGTCAAAACCTCTTCGTGCCCGTCTTCATGCCCCGCTATCCACCTGTCCATGTTTGCTTCAACGTGTTCCCATTTTACCCTGATTGCATGACCAGCATATACACTGACGTCATTTTTCACCTCTACACAAGGAGACGGTCAGCGAAAACGCGTTTCCATCGAGAAACGAGTATAACTTCCTCTTTGGGTCAGCGTTAACGCAATGGCTTGGGGTGTGTGTGTGTATGTATGTGTGTGTGTATGTGTGTGTATGTGTGTGTATGTGTGTGTGCATGTGTGTGTATGTGTGCGTGCGTGCGCGCGCCCGCGTGTGTGTGTTTTTGTGTATGGTGTGTGTGTGTGTGTGTGTGCGTGCGCGCGCGCGCGTGTGTGTATGTGATGGTGGGTGTTGGTGGTGGTTGTGTGTGCATGTGTGTGTGTGTGCGTGCGTGCGTGCGTGTGTGTGTGTGTATGTGTGTGTGTGTGTGTGTGCGTGTGCGCCTGAGTGCGTCAAGTGTGTGTGTGTGTTGGTGTGTGTGTGTGTTTGTTTGTTTGTTTGTGTGTGTGTGTTTGTTTACGATATTTACTCCTTTTTTGTCTCATGAATACTCTACAATATTGCAAGACACTATTTATGTATTTTTGTTGACAGTTTGATACTTATTTTTCATCGGGTTTCACTGTAAAACGTTTATGTCTGCTGTATTCTTCAATCTCTTCCAGTGGACGAAATTTACCATCAGTAATGTTTTACTTATATGTCCATCGATTTCATGCAAAGCCAATAAACGATCATATTTTACTGTAACATTGCATGTGAAGATTTTGTCAGGATGTATCAAGATACTCAAAGTATAACAGATTAAAACGATCGGTTTGTTGTTGCTCAATATGTTGTTTATGATTATTATTATGTTGTTGTTGTCGTCGTCGTCGTCATCAAAGATGTAGGGCTACCCTGAAATGGAAAAAGCCATGCTATTTTCCCTCTGTTATTACTTGCCAGGTTCTTTCCTCTCCATGATGTGGCTTTTCTAGTTCGAATGGCGCCAGTGATATGAAATAGCGCTCTTACTTGTTGCTGCATTAAACTGTGTCGCAAATGTGCTCTTCACTCAGTACAAATGCAAACAAGGCTTTCAGCAACCCAAAACGTGTCAGTTTTGTCTCTTTCGCATATCGACTACCCACGATTCAGTACCAGCCTCCAAACGTATCTGAATATCATATAAACGGAAAAGAAGCGTATTATAACAATCTGCATTGCAACATGCATGCATGCTAGGCTATTTCCCGAGCCTATGACATTATCTCAGCAAGAACAGCCTTATCAAAGGACTGATATCTTTGTATTCTAATACGACCCATTGGTAGATATCCATTATATCTTTTAACTGATTATGGTACAAAAACACATCAGTGGAAGGAAGGTAAAGGCAAAGCTAAAGGTGATCTTTTCATACTGCGACTTTCCACCCATTGATAATCACTCCCGACTGGACAGAAATCTCGCTGAGAGCTGCCAAAGATGAGAGACAGCTGGTGAACTTGTCATGGCGGGCGGCCCAAGCCTGCTCAAAGACAGAAGCATCAACACCTCCCGATAAAAGACACAGCTCCTCTTACCCACCTACTGTTCTCTGTCTACGAAGTTGCTTTCGACCTCGTAATTTATGACAGACGTTCGGTCTGAACAAACTCACCCTTCCACGAACTGTGTATTGAATCAAGACGGCCAGATACCAGACAAGCTCTGGCAATGCATCAGTTGAGTCTGGATGTTCGGACAAAGAACTTCCAAGGGAAGCAAACACGGGGACTGAAGGTATCTCGTAATTTCTTAATGAATGTACGACAACTGACATTAATGACACCATCATGGTCCCCATGTTTGGAGACAGAGCTATGCAAATGATGGCAGCAAAAACAGACCTGATTTGTTGATTAAAATCATGCTTCTTTTTGCCACAAAATACCCTTAAAAGACGAGATTTCAAGAGTCACGTCATGGGTTTACATATGGATGCACGCACGATTGTTTACTGCCAGGTAAGTCAGAAAAAAATGTAGGAAGTAGAAACTTTGCGAGATCTTGCGAGGAATAGGCCTGTGTCAACACGTGTCAACACGATGCAAGCAGATGTAACTGCAGTCAAATGCTTGACACGTGTTCACACATGCTGACACAGGCCTATTATTTGCCAAGTAGGTAGGCTCGGCAACGCGCCCCTGATATTGACTGTGCCGTCTGCAACATATTTTGAAGACAAGTGCCGATCGAGGTGTCTGATGGTGTTGCGTCTGAAGCTTGGCTACCCCAAAGTTCACAGCCTCTTTCATTATGCCAGGTCGACATTAGGACATACCAACAGCAGCTCCCCCTCTTCACAGATTATGTCTAGGCGACAAGGAACAGAAAGAAAAGTCAAATATCATTTTCCATCAATCTTCGCCTCTTTCTTTGTAAGATCACTGCTCGTTCATATCCTCGAACAAATGGCCATTATGTAATACATATCCTGAAGAGCGAAAAGTGAACGGAATGATCTTTTAATAAAAGAGAGATCTTAAAATGAATGAATGATCACACATTCATCCCGAAGTGGAAATGAATCATCGGACGTGTGCATGAAATAGGAAGTAGTGTGCTTACTCAAAGATAGTGTCTTTGGTTTACTATAGTTGCGGCGTTTCGGTGACGTACCACTTTCTACGTATGACGTCACAGCGTCATGGAGGCGCAAACGTGAGTTTGTAAAGCTGGCAGAGTAGGCCTGTGTTTAACGTGCTCATTGACTTGGCTTTCGAACAGATTTCACTCCTGGCTTTTGATTGAGAACTGGAGATTCAAGGAATAACTCATCTTAATCTGCAAAAATAAGCAAAGGGAGCATAATTTCCCTCATCAAAGTATAGAGATAGTGTCATCATTATTTTGCACTTCTAAGCTACTTGATGCTGAAAATGTAATACCTTTCAAAGAACCATTTTCTCGTCTTTCTTTTCTTCTCTATATCTTGCTGTCCCACCCATCCACCCACCTACTCACCCACCCAGTTTTTATATCTATGAGCATTTATTTCATTTAAACAAACTCTTCCGCATCTGTACCTTCTCCGAGAAAAAAAGTTCTAGGACAACTTGAGCAACGGTGTGTGTGTATGTGTGTGTGTGCGCGTGTGTGTGTGTGCGTGCGTGCGTGTGTGTATATGTGTATGTGTATGTGTGTGTGTGATGGTAAACACACCTTGCACATACATGTTGTATTCATATACGCACATCCCCCCACCTCCATCCCCCTCCACCCAAACATTGACTGTTCAGTCGCCTCTGATAAACTTGAAAACCTTCATAGGAAATTCACACTCATGATTATGCATTTATAGGCAGATCGTTGAACACAAACTGTAACATTAATTCAAATGTAGTGGTCACATCCCAATCTCTCCTGTGCCAATTTCATTACCTCATTACAGACTGTCGGCCGAGAATATGGGTCAAGAGCCAGTCCTGGAAAGCAAAGTGTTGGAAAGTCTCGTTGAGACTCACGTCAGTAATGACGTCATCTCGTCGTCATCCCATGCAAGCATCGCCATCATCTCGCTTCCTGACGTTTCCTCTACGTCACAAGGGTGGGACACGGTCTCGACCTCTGACGTGAAGCTTGGTCCCCTGCCGAGTTGTTCCAGTGCAGCTGTGACTGACTCCAAGAGAGGCCTGTTCTGGAACAAGAAGAAGTCACCCCAGGGTCCACAGGAAACAGCAACCCCCACACATGACGCACCATCTGGCAAGATCAAAAAGGCGTCGATAATTGCCAGAATTAAAAAAATCTTCTCCTTGGGTGAGCCGCTCGCGACAGATCAAGAAAAA
>JAWQFJ010017124.1:0-10928 GCA_034096865.1 Theodoxus fluviatilis
ACCAGTCGTGTGGTGGGATGGTGATGTGTAGGGCAGGAACGGCACAACTGATGTGTAGGGCAGGAACGGCGCAACTACAGCAGTCACCAGCCCAAATGCCACATGCAGTGTCAAAATGCAAAAGGGTGGTGCATGCACATCTACTAGCTCCTACTGACCTAGAAGGCTCGCTGTCTGCCTACTTGCCTGTTCATCTGCCTTGGCTCTGGTGGGGTCAGGTGTTAGAACGTTAGAACAAAAGATCACTACATTTATGGTGAATTAGGTAGATATCCTCTAGTGCTCGAAAACAAAATTCACTTTCTGATACAGTGTAGTACTTAACAGTAAACTCAAGAAAAGTTACATTGCAAAACATGTGCATGTACATCCAAAGATAGAACATACTTTATTTCCTTGTAAGAGTAAACAAAATTCAGAATAAAGGATGTACCAATGTACATATTTTATGTACTGAAGTTGAGAGAAGAGAAATGTATAGGAAACAAAGCTTGCTGACCACTTAGAATCAGTTGTAAGAGTCTTTTCAGGATATTGATGTATTGTTACCAGCAGTGATAATCTCTCATTCAGTGAACTGTCTACCTAAGAATAAAATTAGTTTAAGTTCTTCCTCTGTCTCTGTCTGTCTGTCTGTCTGTCTGCCTGTCCGTCTGACCATCCGTCCGTCCCTCCCCGCCGTCGTTGTCCCCCCCCCCCCCCCTCTCTCTCTCTCTCTCTCTCTCTCTCTCTCTCTCTCTCTCTCTCTCTCTCTCTCTCTCTCTCTCTCTCTCTCTCTCTCTCTCTCTCTGTAAAGGAGACAAAGGGCTTGATGTCTTCATGGTTCAGAAACTATGAAAGCAATGGCAGTCATGCCTGAGTAGGGCACATGTCCTTCAGGCAGGGCCTGTACAGAGAGAAAAGCCACCGCCTGTGGGTGAAGGGAAATCTGGCTGGTCTGGAGGACAAATCGATGCAAGGCCCCTTTGTTTCTCCCTGGAGGACTGCTGCTGTTCGCCATCTCACCATATGCCTTTAGAGGCCTGGTGGAGCTCCTCCATTAGTGAAGAATTTGATTTTGCCATTACTGTCCATTAAACCTGTCATGTGCACTGAAGGGTTCTGCGTGGCAAGCTGTTTTGAGTTGCCATGGTGTTGCATGCAAAAATCCCTCACACCAAATGTACAACTTTGTGTTGTTTCTCTTATTATTTGGATTTGCTTGCATGTCCCTGCCTCCTCATGAATACACACAATATACATGTACACATATATACTAGCGGAAAAAAGTTAGGGACGGCTCACATACGCAACCACAGCAAAGAAACGAGTGAACATATCGCAATGTAATTTGGTACATGTTTACTTCATTTACTTGTCAACAGTTCTGCAATATTTGGGTTCATTGTATTGAGTCAATTCGGATATACAGGTCCTCATATGGTTGAGGGGTCAAAATGAAAAAAAGCAAGTCTTTCATGAGTTCAATAATGCGTGTGTCCACTGCGTTTGCGCTGCAGTTCTTCACACCTCGGTCGCATAGAGTTCACCAACTTGGTAAAAAAGGCCTGTGGAATGGCTTGCCACTCCAGTTGGAGCAGCTGAAGCAGCTGCTGTGGGTTTCTGGGAGGCTGCTGGTTGGCCCTCACCCGCCTGTCAAGTTCGTCCCATACGTGCTCAATGGGGGTTCATGTCCGGGGAACAGGCAGGAAAATCCATCCTGACGATGCCAGCGTGCTGGATGTAGTCGTTGACGAGCCTGGCCCTGTGAGGAGTAGCATTGTCATCCTGGAACATGGCGTTTGGGCCAATCTGTTGCAGGGTCAGCAGAACAAGAGGGGCAAGAATCTCGTCCCTGTATCGCTGGCCAGTGAGATTCCCGACCACATGGTACAGGGGGGTGCGATGATGAAGGCTGAAGCTCCCCCCAGACCATGACAGAGCCCCCGCCGAAGGCCACCCTCTCCTGCACTGTGTCGTCCTCGTAGCGCTCACCCTCACGCTTCCAGATCCGCTGCCGCCCGTCAGAATGGTACAGGTTGAACCTGGACTCGTCACTGAACAGGACCTTTGCCCAGTCCCGACATGTCCACCTGAAATGGCGGTGACTCCAGGCCAGACGAGCCTGGCGATGAGCTTGTGTCAGTAGGGGACGTACAGCAGGACGCCGACTCCACAGCCGGATGTCATGCAGGCGGTTGCTGACGGTCCTCTCGCTAACGTTGGTGTTGGTGGCCGTCCTTAGCTGTCCTCTGATGACTCTGGAGGTAATGGCCTCAGGTGCTGCAGCGCCTGTCGTTCAATGAAGCGATCTTCCCGAGGTGTGGTCTTTTGGGGGCGACCCGACCTGGGCCTCTCCTGGGCCTCTCCTGGACATCGTTGGTGGCCTGGAATCGCTGATTCAGTCTTACGATGACTGAGTGGGACACTCGTAGTCGCCTGGCCACTTTGCATTTTGATACGCCCTCTTGCAGCCAGGCAATGGCTCTTCCTCTGTTGGTTGTTGTCAGCTTCTTTCTGGCAGGCATGGTGAGAAAATGGCATCTAGCAGAAAACCAGCAGCTTATAAAGCCAAGTTTTTTATTACATTTCACACTCCACAAAATGTCCTTGCACGCCAGAAAACAGCCTACTTTTTGGCGATTTTGCAGTTTGTGTCTCGTGCTACAGCTTTGCGACAGAGAATCCCGTGCAGGTTTCCTGCTAACACAGCATACCCTACCCACTGGTGGATAACATGTGACAGCCATTTGATTTTGTTGACAAAGGAACAGGGTGTTTCAGACAAATGAATTTAGGAGGTAAAATCAGTGGTCCGTCCCTAACTTTTTCCTTCGAGTATATATCCATTTAAGCAGATGCATGCACTTGCATACACTCTGAGCACACACAAACACACACACACACATACAGCATGCATGCACACACAGACACACACCCTTGTCCTTTGCTTTCCATACTTGGCCAGTGGTTAAAATGCTCACCTGGTAACTGGCAGAAGTAGTGTTCACTGCAGCTTGCACCCTAAAGCTGCATCCATGGGCAAGATGTATAGCCCGCACTGCCTCTCCAACTACAGAGTAAAACTGGTTACTGGGTGCTATGCAGTGGCAACCAAGAGTGGTAATTCCCAGATTAAATTATCATGCAATTTAGCTAAATTTAATCATCAGCCATCAGCCAGCCAGCCAGCCATCCATCCATCCATCCATCCTTCCATCCTTCCATCCATCCATTATCTATCATTGATAATCAGCATCATCATCAAGTTGTCGTTTTAGAGGCTTGAGGTGAGTTTCCAATGTCTGTATTGGTGAAATAAATTTCAGCTTTAGTGATGTCAACATTTCGAAGTTCCATGCTCTGTTTGGACAGGACTGCCTTGCATCAGATTCATAAAAACATGCTCTCTCTTCCATGTCTGCTGTATAGCTGGATTATTCGTTTGTTCATTAACTCCTAATACAATATAGACTAGTTCCTGGCAGCCCACCCCCCTGTGCTCTCTCCCCTCCTGCATGAGTACACGGTCAGCCCCTCAGCCTCTACTCACTTGTTGAAACCATGTCTTTTGACAGGCGGAGATGGGCGAGCATGCTTTGGGGTTGGATGATGTGCGAGGCATAGTGCCATAGTTCTATCCCTGGGATGGGAATAATCTGGATTTAAATATCTTGACAATATTATACTGGCTGCAACCCTGAGTCATAAATGTGATCATGCATGTAATTCTGTCTGTGCGTGAATGATACTTGGTGAACATCTGCAATGCACCCACCCCTCTGTATGACTGCGTTAGTTTTGGTTGAAAAACAAAAAGTACTTTGGGGTTGGACAATGTGCGAGGTGCAGTGCCGTGGTTCTATCCCTGGGACGGGAATAATCTGGATTTAAATATCCTAATTGAACTGCATTTTGTTTAAACTTCTTCAGTTAGGAGAGTTTATAGTCTTACAACAACTTGATTAATCTCTTTTCCTTTCTTCTTAAGGGATTTGTACTTAGGCGACATATTTTGTCCCAGCTACTCTCATGTAGTGTACTTTCCACCTTGCTTTGCCCTTACTCAACAGCCAGGGAAGGAGGCAGTGTAATTACCAGTCTAACAGGATGTTTCTGTTCCTTGGCATCAGTGATCAACGCTTCTCCTACTGATGCCCAGTCCAGTTTTGTGGGGGGAAATGTCTGACAGGCACAGTGATCCTCCAGCTTGGTGCCAATACTCAGATATAGCACTGTTGAGGTCTGTCTGTGGAGAGAGAAGGACAGCGTTTTGTGGGAGCACTTTTTCTCCCATTCATCCAGCTGTTCCATTATTGTCAGTGTGTTGCAGTGGAGGGTGCTGGAATGATTGTCCCAGGGCTCAATTGGTCAGAAGATGATTACTCATATCCAGATGATAATGAGTTATGGTCTTACTGTTATCCCTATGCAACTGGTGTTGTGCAAATATGTTTCATAATAATTTGACTACAGCTGAAATGTGCGTTGGTCACCTAAAACTTTGCTTTGGCAGTGTTGTACATAATGCCTGTTGCAGAATACACAAGAAACAACAGTTACTTGATGCAAAGCTCCTAGCTTGAGAGGGGCTTTTTGAATGACTGTCAAATTTGCCTGCATCACCTGGGGATGATGAGATGAACTTGAGTAAATGAAAACCTGCTTTTAGCAGTCTGCCCTCATTAATTTTGAACTGGTTCCTGTAGATGTGCTGGAAATAAGAAGAATGAAGGGTGTGACACATGTGTGATTGTAGTGAAGTTTGGCATTATTTGGGATTTGCCTGTTTCTGTTATTTTAAAAAAGTGTCTTGCTATTTTAAAACTAATGTTTTTTTTTCTTCTGAAGCATGCATTCCACTTAATAATTATGAATAGAAATACATGTACAATCTGGATGAAGCTCATAGTCTCCAAATGTCCCCCACTTAGAGGCATGGCTTCACCAGCCTGTGGTACAGAAATTCCATGTCAGATTTCAAAGTTGTTTCTCCTTGGAAAGGAGCATGGAGATACATCTCATATTGTCAAAGAAGTGGGCTTCCTACTCGGTGGTGGAGGGCCCCATATGTGTGTTGGACTAAAGTCCTGGAAAAGGCCCAAGGCCCAGCAGCAGTTGCTGTGTTGCCCAGTGCTGCCACTGTCTCTGTCTGCAGGAGCCACCGGGCTGTACCTGAAGCTGCTTGTGGTCCTGAGTGCTCTGGCTGTCCTGACCACCTCCATCTTCCACATTGTCCTGGTGGCCACAGCGACCACTGCTGACCCCTATGGCTCCATGTTTTCAAACTGTGAGTACCCTGGGCAGGTGGGATTGGGGCCAAGCACTGGAATGCATACTCATGCTGTTTTTCTGTCCATTTGGAATGAGGGTTGAGGAAAACCACCAGGTTTTGACCAAGAATGATTTTGTCATGAAAGGGAGGGATGTGATAAATATTGCTGGATTTAGAATATGAAATAGATTTGAAAATCAATCCTTGTGAAAAATTGTATCTGAAGACAGAGATGGTAATTGCAGTTGAATACATATGCATTTTCTTTTTCTTTAACAAATCAATGTCTTCAGGATGATTTGAACCCAGTTATCAATATAAACCCAACTTTCGTACAGATGAGGAAAACCTTTGTTATACATGCACAGATGTACATATTTTAAAATGAGAACATTTGTAGGTTTTCAAGGCAGTTCATACTTGCAATACATTTTGTTGCCTGTCTTTGCTTATTCTCTTTTTCACCTTTCATCTGTGTCTTTTTATCTGACTGACTCAGTGTCCATCCATCTGTTCATCTGTCCCTCCATCCCTCTCTTCTCTCTCTTTCTCTCACTTTTTCTCATTCTTTCTCTCACTCTATCTGCCTTTCTGTCTCCCTCTGTCTCTCTCTGTCTCTCTCTGCTGGCTCTCTCTGTCTGTCTCTCTCTCTCTCTCTCTCTCTCTCTCTCTCTCTCTCTCTCTCTCTCTCTCTGTCTCTCTCTGTCTCTCTCTCTCTCTCTCTCTCTCTCTCTCTCTGCCTCTCTCTCTCTCTCTCTCTCTCTGTCTCTCTCTCTCTCTCTCTCTCTCTCTCTCTCTCTCTCTCTCTCTCTCTCTCTCTCTCTCTTCTCTCTCCTCTCTCTCTCTCTCTCTCTCTCTCTCTCTCTCTCTCTCCTCTCTCTCTCTCTCTCTCTCTCTCTCCTCTCTCTCTCCTCCTCTCACTCTCCTCCCCTCCTCCTCCTCCTCCCTCCCCCCCCCCCCTCCCCCCCCCCCCCCCCCCCCCCCCTCCCCCCCCCCCCCCCCATCCCCCACCCCCACCCCTAGAATGGTGATGAACAAATTCTTTTTCACATTGCAGGCTCTGTCAGTGAGCAGATTGCTAGACAGGTTCTTGTGGAAAGGTGAGCTGTTGCCTAACATGTGAAGTTCAGTCTTGGTGTCTGTGTTTGTGTGTGTGTGTGTGTGTGTGTGTGTGTGTGTGTGTGTGTGTGTGTGTGTGTATGTGTATGTGTGTATTTATGTGTGTGTGTGTGTGTGTTTGTGTGTGTGTGTGTGTGTGTGTTTGTCTGTCTATGTGTGTGTATTTGATTGTATGTTTGTGTATGTGTGTGTGTGTTCCTATCTGTCAGTCTCACTGCCTGACTGGCTGCTTGGCTTTCACGTTTTGCATGTGGTCAAGAGTACAGAGGTGCTGAGTATTGGTGTGACACAAATATTTCAAAATAAACTTGCAGTAGTGATACACTCTTCATTTCACATAAATATTATGCATTAGGTGATGTCTAAACTGTACGGAAAAGAAAAACTGAATGTAATCTTTAGTTTAGTTGTATTTGAAGAAGACAGTTTGGAGTCTCATCTTAACTTGACACCACCACTCATTCAGAAAAAGAGCCACAAAAGATAAACTATTCTGTATTCAACACAAAAACTTTATTACAACTTCAACATCCAAGTATTAATGATATTTTTGCTCCTAGGTCAAGAAGAAATGAAATAAAACCATAATTGTTAATCAAATTAGAGGTTAGCATTCCTCTTAACTCAACTTTACACAGCAGCCAATTTTCATGTCACACTTTCTCACACTGACAGCATTCAATCTTTCGCGCAAAACATGAAAAACATCAAAGTTGAAGAAGATTTATTGAGCATCAAACACATGTGCAGAAACATCAATCTTTTGTCAACAACATGAAACAAGTTTGGATTGTGTGAGTTGACAGTGTGAGGAGAAAGAGGCTCTGTTTTGAGGTAGGGTAGTGAAATCGGTGTACTCAGCACCTGCGTACTCTTGACCATGTGTGTGTATTGTGTGAGTGCATGTGTGTGCTATCTCTGCCTGCAATTAATCTAACACTTTATTGTCTTATCTCAGCCACATCCTTGCTAAAGAACTTACAGGTCCTGAGTCCCTTGTGTTTGTATTAAAGTATTTTGTTTTCTTTTGCTGATGGATGTTGCTCCTGATGACGTTTTTCTGTGAAATTCACAGGCTAGACAATGTTCCAGCAGTGGGAGTGGCTCGACTGGTTGTGCCAGATGCTGTGGTGCTGGTATTTTCCATCTTGGTACTGGCTATCTGCACTGCGCTCATTCGTGCGGATGAAAGGGCCCAAACCCCTTCTGCCCTTCCCATCTATAGCCAACGCAGACGGAAGGTAATGTTGCCTTGCTGGGACTTCGAGTGTCTGGCAGGGTCAATGACGATCACATATTTGAATACCAAACCCTTCAGAGACCACTGAGTGATGGGAACATTGGTCGAGGGCGGCCACTTAGCTACTTTACCAAGGTAGGCTGAATGATGCAGTAAATGGCTCCATGGAATTGTCAAGCTTTTGGTATGGTGAAAGAAAACTGAAAACTCCTTCACTTAAGGCCTGTTCTAACTGAGTGATGCTTAGGTATACTTTGTTTCAACTTGCCACATGTGATTTTGTGACTTGCGGCAACCATTCAAGGCATGACATGAATGTTGGTATACGTGTACCCTGGAGTCTCATGTCATTGTGGCTGATGTTGCATCCTGATTAGCTGGTCAGACAGATATTTTGAGCATAGACTTGAATTTTTCAAGAAGTTGAAAATAATTATGTGTCCACCATTGTTTCCTTTAGTTTGTCAGCAAAATGTTCATTTTAAGAATTACTGACACAGATGCTAAGAAACTGTTAACAAAGAACAGTATTCATTTCTCATACCTATACGTAGAATATATTAAAGGTTTATTTAAATCGCTACATTACTCAAATTGACATGTGGTTGAAGGAGCAAAATAAAAAGCCAAGATTTGGTGATGTGGCTACATGATGTTATCTGGCCTATGATGTAACTCAGTGAGGAACAAAAAGCAGAGCTAGAAGGTCCTCTGACTTATGGTGAGCTCACAAATGCACTTAGATCCATGTCAAATAATAAAACGCCGGGGACTGATGGCTTTAGTGCAGATTTTTAAAAATTCTTTTGGAAGGATCTGGGCATCTTTATTCTCAGAAGCTTTAACGAGGCGTATGAAAGAGTGGAATTGTCATCTGTCCAGAAACAGGGAATAATTACCTGTATACCCAAGCATGATAGCAATAGAACTCGCTAGAAAAACTGGCGCCCTATATCACTTCTGAATGTATTGTATAAGCTAGCCTCATCTTGTATTGCTAACAGACTTTAGAAAAGAATACCCCACATAATAAGTGATAAGCAAAAAGGTTTCATAAAAGGAAGATACACTGGAGAAAACATCCGGACAACCTATAACATTTTATACGAAACAAGAGAACAGAACATTTCAGGGCTCCTACACCAAAACAAATTTCCTTGTAAACAATGAGGACAATAAAGTATCTTGTATCTTATATCTAGTTGATTTTGAAAAAGCTTTTGATTCTGTGTCTAGGAATTTTGCAGAGTAGTACCTTCTTTTTTGTGGTTTTGGAACTTCAATCACTAATTGGTTTAGAACTTTAACAAAGGGTGCAAATGCATGTGTTCTCCAAAATGGTCAGGTCCCATTTTTTTCCAATATTGCGTGGAACCCTACAGGGGGATCCTTTGTCATGCTACATTTATCTCCTCTGCGCGGAAGTCCTTAATATCTTGGTACATAAAAATAAAAGCATAAAAGGAATTTGCATACATTAAGAAGAAAACATCATTAACCAGTTTGCTGATGACACTGAGTTCACTTTGGACGAAACGGAAAAATCATTGGAAACCACTTGTCAAGAGTTGCTGGGTGGTGGTGGCTTGTAGGCAACTCTCAACCGTATACCGTTGAAGGAACTTCCAACCCCTGGGCTAACTTAAAGAAAGACGTCAACGTAACAGAACACGCAAGAGGATATAAATGAATAACAAAAGGGTTTAATACAAAAAAGACTCAATTGAAACAATTACAAATACAAAACTAAAAAATTCTCAGTCTAGTCACAAACACCCACGACTAGGCAAACAAAAAAACTAGTCCGCACACACAAAATTCCATGCAAGGATCTGAAATAAACCAAAAAAGGAAGAGTCATTTCACACTTGTTTGCAATACAACAAATATGAGGCGTGCAAAGTAAAACGAATGATACAGAAGGAAAACAAAAAATACGGATACTAACCCTACGACCCGGAGCGGCGAGTGGCTGAGCCAATAGGGCACCCAGGATGTTAACCCTCTTAAATAGGGTAACTACCAACAAGGCACGAGAAAATGAATAAACTCATTTATAACATGTCAAACCAATGAGAAAAACATAATTCATTAATTGTATCTATGATAAACAAACAAAAAGCATGCAAAAGATACTCAACGCTTGGAGTTTGCCAGAACAGCCGTGCAGCACGTGCGCAAGGCTCCTAGACTATTTAGCTAATTAACAATTGTTACAAGACCAGTACTCTGATTAAATTTAGCTCATAGCTTGTCTAGGGAAACATGATACCATCCTGTAACATTTACCCATCTTTCCTGCTGTTAAGGACGAACTAAAACAACAGAGAAAAATGAGAACAGACATCCACAATTCAACTGACTTTACTAATGATTAAAAGATAGATAATGGTTGCTAAATAATCATTCAATCCTTCTTAGCCAGCCAGCCTATATTAAAGTGTTTAACTTATCTGGGAGAAGAGAGAGTTCGAAACTGCTGAAGGGGTCAGGACCGTTGACCCTGGCGGTTGTTGTTCAACGGGTGAGGTGCCGACTTGCACCAGGTGTGGATCTTGAGAGAAGGGAGGGTTGGGACGGCATCATCATCCTGGGTCATTAAAGGAGGCCAGGGTGACTCGGAAACGGAGTCCATCAGATCTAGAGGGCAGACGTCAACCGTTCCTCCTCCAGTGTGGGCACAACGTTTGTGCCGATTCAACATTCAGTCTCCACCAAGAGCCGTGTCTGACAAGGGAAGCTCAGACACTCCGTCCTTGAAGCAGATCACATCACTCTGAAATCGGGAATCACCTCAATTCCATCCATCCTGTCCTCACTCACGGCGTTCAACGCTCCAACCTCTCGTCCAAAACCAATCTCGTCCTTCTCTCTCTAAAGAATCATCAGAACTCTATGACATTGTCCAGCACTCAATATGACGCCGTCAAACACTGTATGATGTAATCAATGTCAAAGTTTTCTCAAGGTCAACTCACTCTCATTTGATGGCTGTACACCTTCTTTCTCACCACAACAAACTATTTCATAGGCATGGCTGGTTCTCTAATGACTAGACTACATTTATTTGAGGCATGGCTGGCTTCTACATTCTTACTAGTGCAGAAAGGACGTACTGTCGCAACAATCAAACATGAAAATAACAGGCAATGTGCAAAGCAAGAAAAAGCATTATGCTGAACTGTTAAAAAAAACTACTTTAAAGCAACTATAGTCGTATTCCACTCAGTCACAACAAATTTCTTAAAGACACAAAACGGGAAATATTTTACATTGAGTCATGACACCACTCTTTACACCTGAAACCTATACAAG